>CM031624.1:4969411-5009411 GCA_018398815.1 Conus ventricosus | reverse complement strand
ATGAATCCGCAAGGGACTAAAATACAACAAACTAATAAATTCCAAGGATAAGTACCGCGCACCGTTCCAGCAACTTACAGAGCAGCTTGGTGTTGCAATGACTGCAAGAAATATTGAATTATAAACAAAGCTTGCTCTTATGTCTTAGATTGAAGAAATAGATTGAAGAAATTATCTTTTTATATTTTCTACTTTTCACAAGAAAATGTAGCTTGTTTTGCTCTTTCATGATTTTCTTTTGCTTCTTAGGTGGCTCCTTTGGTTGGTTTTTTGAAAACTCAACAAACATACTACGGTATTGCACACCAGCCTTTTCTGGGGTTGCATTCTTCTTAAAACTGAAAAGGCAGAGGAGTCAAATTACCACTTTCCGCGGTCACTGAGGAGAAACCACCAAGTTTCGAAATATCGGTATATGACCAGGAGTTATATGTTAGTGAGTTTCCCTCCCTATTGGAGGGTGTCTCCCCCTTGGAGACTATAAGCTTGCTGAAGGTTCATTGTGAGAAGCATTTATTTTATTTTATTATTTTTTCCCCATTCACCCACTCAAGCACATACTGTTAGTTAGGCAGAATCATCTACCACTGCAGATATGAATGCTTATCTCCCCCTATTTCTTCAATCTAAGACATAAGAGCAAGCTTTGTTTATAATTCAATATTTCTTGCAGTCATTGCAACACCAAGCTGCTCTGTAAGTTGCTGGAACTGTGCGCGGTACTTATCCTTGGAATTTATTAGTTTGTTATATATATATATATATATATATATATATATATATATATATATATATATATATATATATATATATATATATAATGATTAAAAGCAAATCTTAAAACCAGGGACGACAAACTTGTTTGTCGTCCCAAGTTTGTCGTCCCAAGTTTGTCGTCCCGGGTTTTAAGATTTGCTTTTAATCATTATTTTAGCTGCTCCCGCATGGTTGAGCACTTTTTTCAAAGAAAAGCCGGAAAATATATTACCAGCTATATATATATATATATATATATATATATATATATATATATATATATATATATTATAAACAAAGCTTGCCCATATGTCTTACATTGAAGAAATACTGGGAGATAAGCATTCATATCTGCAGTGGTAGATAAATCTGCCTAACTAACAGTATGTGCTTAAGTGAGTGAATGGGGATTAATAAATGCTTCTCAAAATGAGCCTTTAGCAAGCTTATAGTCTCCAAGGGGGAGACAATCTTCAATGGGAAGGAAACTCACTAACATATAACTCCTGGTCAGATACCGGTATTTCAAAACCTGATTGTTTCTCCTCAGTGACCGCGGAAAGTGGTAACTTGACTCCTCTGCCTTTTCGGTTTGAAGAAAAATGCTATCTCAGTAAAAGGCTGGTGTGCAATGCCGTAGTACGTTTGTTGAGTTTTCAAAAACCCAACCAAAGGTGCCACCTAAGAAGCAAAAGAAAATCATGAAAGAGTAAAACAAGCTACATTTTCTTGTGAAAAGTAGAAAATATAAAAAGATGTCCTCATAAGACACAAGTGTTGAGGGCCAGTTCTTGGAATGAATCCTCAAGGGATTAAATTACAATAAACTAATAAATTCCAAGTATAAGTAAGCGAGCACCATTCCAGCAACTTACAAAGCAGCTTGGTGTTGCAATGACTGCAAGAAATACTCAGTTATAAACAAAGCTTGCTCTTATGTCTTAGATTGAAGAAACAGGTCGAGATAAGCATTTATATCTGCAGCGGTAGATAATTCTGCTATCTGCAGTGGTAGATAATTCTGCCTAACTAACAGTATGGGCTTGAGTGGATGAATGGGGATTAATAAATGCTTCTCAAAATGTGCCTTTAGCAAGCTTATAGTCTCCAAGGGGGAGACAATCTTCAAAGGTGGAGGAAACTCGCTAACATATAACTCCTGGTCAGATACCGATATTTCGAAACCTGATTGTTTCTCCTCAGTGACCGCGGAAAGTGGTAATTTGACTCCTGTGCCTTTTCAGTTTTAAGAAGAATGCAATCCCAGAAAAGGCTGGTGTGCAATACCGTAGTACGTATGCAAGAGAGAGGGAGAGAGACTAAGAGAGACAGACAGACAGACAAGCAAAAAGGCAGACAGAAAGGCAAGGAGAGTGGAAGAGTGAGCGAAAGACTGAAAGAAAGTTGGGGGGGGGGGGGGAGAGGGAGACAGACAGACATGCAGACAAACAGAGAGAGGGAGGAGGGTGTATATTAAATGATTATTTCTCATATCATGACTAACACATTAAACTAAATGTTTTGGGGTGGGGGAGTTAATCTAAAACAGGGGGGGTGGGGGGGGGGCATTCTGGCGTGGTTTGTTTTAACTCCCGG
This sequence comes from Conus ventricosus, assembly GCA_018398815.1. Lineage (NCBI taxonomy): Eukaryota > Metazoa > Mollusca > Gastropoda > Neogastropoda > Conidae > Conus > Conus ventricosus. The sequence continues at coordinate 5,007,059 of CM031624.1, read as the reverse complement.
GGGAGTTAAAATTGGCACGTTGTAATTCTAACTCCCGTGGAATTAAAATGGATCGTTACACCGGTTTCCAACCTGTCCAGTCTCAACAGCACTTTCCCTGATGTCAGTGGGTCTTTCGTCATCTTCACGAGATTTGACACAACAGAACCTCCACAGCCCCGCTAGTTGCTGTTTAGCTTTCACAACAGAACCTCCACAGCCCCACTAGTTGCTGTTTAGCTGACACAACAGAACCTCCACAGCCCTGCTAGTTGCTGTTCAGCTGACACAACAGAACCTCCACAGCCCCGCTAGTTGCTGTTTAGCTGACACAACAGAACCTCTACAGCCCGTTAGTTGCTGTTTACCTTACACAACAGAACCTCCACAGCCCTGCTAGTTGCTGTTCAGCTGACACAACAGAACCTCTACAGCCCGCTAGTTGCTGTTTAGCTGACACAACAGAACCTCTACAGGCCCGTTAGTTGCTGTTTAGCTGACACAACAGAACCTCCACAGCCCTGCTAGTTGCTGTTTAGCTGACACAACAGAACCTCCAAAGCCTGCTAGTTGATGTTTAGCTGACACAACAGAACCTCCACAGCCCAGCTAGTTGCTGTTTAGCTGACACAACAGAACCCTCTACAGCCCGTTAGTTGCTGTTTAGCTGACACAATGGAACCTCCACAGCCCCGCTTGTTGCTGTTCAGCTGACAGGTACGTGAAAGCAGCACAATTCCATACGCAGGCCAGCTTCACTGTCAGTCTCATAAAGACGATCCTGGTTTCCAGTCTTTTCTGCTCTCAAGAGTATTTTCCCTGTGGTCAGTGGATCTTTCCTCACTGGTACTGGGTCTTTCTCCTGAGTCAGCCAAAGGCAGGCAATAAAAGCGTGCACCCTAAGATGTTGGTGGGACGTAGACTGCTGGCCTTACTTTCCAAACGCACAAGTCGAGAGGAATTATGCACTACTTTCAAAAGTCTGTTCTGTGTGTTCACAGTAGTGCAGGCACGCACATGGCATTTCATCATGACATCAGGGGATATAACGTCTCCTTGGCAGACGCCATCGCGTGACCATTAGACGTGACACAACAGACCCTCCATGGAAGCGTTCCGTGAGTGTTCCAGCCTGTATTTCATGACTGCAGAACCTACTGGTGAAATACACCTCCATCAAGCAACTGCTGCATGCATCCCACAGCCTCCTCTGCTGCTGTTCCGCTGATCTGTGAGACCAGTGCAACTCAAATACAGTCAGGCCTCACCACGAGGTCTTACTGTTCCTCTTAAGGGAATCTCAGGACGCAGCCTTTTCCACTGTCAAAAGAGCTTCCTCTGCTGTCAGTGTGTCTTTCCTCCTCATTATCGGGTCTTTCCCTAGAGTTAGCCAAAAGCAGACATGAAAAAGATATCCTGAAAGTGTCAGTGATACCCAGAGAAATACTGGCCTCAGCTGCCGAACCAACCATCTGGAAGTAATTCTGTACCATCCTTGGGAAGCCTACTACCCCGTGTTCATGTGTTCATCTAGGGTGCAGGCATTCACAGGGCATTCCTTTAAAACGTCAAAGGATGTAACTGCTCCCTGATAAATGCCATTGTGTGACCACCAAACGCGACAAACCAGAACCTCCATGGAAGGGTCCCCATGAGTGTACCACGCTTCACTACATGACTGCAGAGCCACCGATGACAGATGTCACCATCTAGCAGCTGGTGCACGCATTCAACAGTCCCACTTTTTGCTATTCAGTTGACAGGTGAAACCAGTACACACAGCCACGCTTCACCACAGGGTTGTACATGCCTTCTAAAGGTTGCAACCTTTCCCACTGTCAACTGGATATTTGGTGTGATCCGTTGGTCCTTACCACCAATGGGCCCACTCCCAAGGATCGGCCAAAAAGTGGTCACGGAAAAGATGCAACCTTGGCACACAACTGACAGAACTTGATGAACCTGGTGAATTTCTCTTCGGCGTGGCCCCAAGGAATAACGGGAGAAAAAGAAGTCATGCGTGCAGCCCTGCCCCATCTTGAAAGAAAATAGAACTTCCATGGGAGAGAACAATTATTCTCATACATGGTTCTTATTTTTGTCTGAAGACAATTCTTACAAAACACTGCATCCCTTGACAGACAGTTTCAAGTAGGCAAATAATAGGAACTGACAAAGTGGTAACCTGGAGTATGTTTCTTGTTTGTCTTCGGGGCAAAAACTAAGGCAGCGCCCACTCTAAATATGAGGCCACTTAAAGTTCACTCAAACAATAGTCATCGCAATCTTCCAACGCTGAATATTTTCTTTTTAAACGAATTCAACCCAGATACGAATCTAAACAGGAAATCATTGACAAGGCCATCGTGCTCGTAGGACTGAAGAGGAGGAAACAACAGTAATTTTGTTGCTGTTGTGTTTTGCGAACACAGTTGCAAACAAGAGTAGAAAACGATCCGCCAGACAGACAACTGTGATGTCTGTGTTGTGACAGAGCCTGCGGCGGGTAGATTCGGTTCTTCATGTGCCAGCACCGTTTCCAGCTGCGAGGTAGAGAACAGTGCCTGTGTTGATGGAACCTGCGTATGTAACAGTGGCTTTAGACCCAGTCGACAATTTGCATGTGGTAAGGAAAGTGTGTGTGTGTGTGTGTGTGTGTGTGTGTGTGTGTGTGTGTGTGTGTGTGTGTGTGTGTGTGTGTGTGTGTGTGTGTGTGTTTGCGTGTGTGTGTGTGTGTGTGTGTGTGTGTGTGTGTGTGTGTGTGTGTGTGTGTGCGCGCGCGCGTGTGTGTATGTGCGTGTGTTATCATCTTTGATTTAACGTCTGTTCACCCAAAGGTGATATTAGACAAAATAAATAAATATCAAATGAAATAATAGTATAGTAAGATAAAATAAATTAAATGAATGAAATAAATTGATTAAAATAAAATAATAGGTAGATAAACTAAATAGGATAGAATAATAAAGAAATGTGTGGTGTGTGTGTGTGTGGGGGGGGGGGGGGGGTAGGTATGAGTCACTGGATGGGTTTGTATTGTTTGTGGTGATGGTGTATAGTGTCCTTTAGTAATAGTGGGATAATTTGTCCTTCACCCTTTCTTTCTGTCCTTCACATATTAATCTATTCTGTGTATGTGCGTGTGTGTGTGGGTGTGCGTGTGTGAGAGTTTGTGTGTGTGTGTGTGTGTATATATATATATGTGTGTGTGTGTGTGTGTGTGTGTGTGTGTGTGTGTGTGTGTGTGTGTGTGTGTGTGCGCGTGCGCGCGCGTGCTTGTGTGTGTCTGTGTCTGTGTGTTTGTATGTATGTAGGGGGGGGGGGGGTGTTGTGTATGTGTGTGTGTGTCTGTATGCAAGGGGGGGGGGGGGGTGTGTGAGTGTGTGTGTATGTGTGTGTGTGTGTGCGCGCGCACGCACGTGCGTAACAGTATGTGAGGTGGTTTTTTTTTTCATGTCACCATATAAATTAGGGTGAAATAGTCTATGTGAACTACATGAACACGGGTGATTCAACGAACATGACTCTTATGCGCTAGTTTGATATGATTTATGTGATTCTTAAACAACTGTGATGCTGTTTCATGATAAGAATTGTTATCTTATTTCATAATAACTGCTGATATACAAGTTCCAATGACCCGTGAAACAAGTGTTATGTTGTTGGCGATATCATTTCTGATCATATTTGCACTGAAAACTGTGATTTTCATTCATAAAATCCGTGATGTTATTCCGTAACGCAGACACATTTGCTGTTTCAAAGAAAAGAACTGTAATATATCTTAAGGACACATATACCATATTGCATAACAACTGATTTTTCCCCATTACATAAAAGGAAAGGCAATTTGTCTCTTTGGAACCATGTGGTACGAATTCACATGACAATGGCAAGTATTAAGATATGGTATCAGTTGATTTTGTTCTACAAAGTATCACCCACCATAATCTTCAAGCAGGTGATCCACGTCATAACTTTTTCGATACCTTTGACAGATAGTAGAAAGGACAGACAGAAGTACACCCACAGTTTACACACATGCGTTCTCTCTCTCTCTCTCTCTTCTCTCCTCTCTCTCTCTCTCTCTCTCTCTCTCTCTCTCTCTCTCTCTCTCTCCTCTCCTCACACACACACACTATATATATATATATATATATATATATATATATATATATATATATATATATATATATATATATATATAGCTGGTAATATATTTTCCGGCTTTTTTTTTAGAAAGTGCTCAACCATGCGGGAGCAGCTAAAATAATGATTAAAAGTAAATCTTAAAACCGGGATGACAAACTTGTTTCGAGGTCCTCCCTCTCCTCAGATCCCGTGCCAATCCCCTGCTACTGACCTCAATTGTATATATATATGCTTTGGATTGTGAACTGTGGTCCAGTTGGGTTGTGTTGCACGTGTTGTGCAGGGGGGGGGGGGGGGGCCCTGTTAAGGTTGTAAGGCTTTCTTTATTGGGTATTGCTGTATGGGGGGTCCTATCAGGGTTGCTATTTTATACTTGTTGATAAAAATTTCCTTTTGTGCCTGCAACTGTCTACGATTTCAACTCTAGTGTTCAATGTTGCCATACTAGGTTTGCACAGAATCATCCACTTTTCTGTTGTGCACAGATTACATCTCTTTGTGCTATTATTGTGTGCTGCTGCTTTTCTGATTATTTTCCATGTGATGTTAAAATCTGTATTTGTTTTCTTAAGATCCCATATGTGTTTACTTAATTCTGTTTGGTGTTTGTATTTTTCATACTTGAAAGATTGCTTGTGATTGGCGTACCTAGCTTTGAATTTGTTTTCTGTAATCCCTATGTATGTCTCTTTGCTGCTTTTCGTTGTCACAGTAGCTTGGTATACGATGTTATCAGAGAGACATTGGTTGTTCAGAGGGCATTGCTCTTTGATTGTGCAGTTGCAAGTTTTCCGTTTGTCACCCTCGTTTTTGACGTTGGTTTTCTTTTTGTTTGAAGCATCAATTATTTTTTTAAGATTTGGCATACAAAAATAAGATAGTTTGATAGTGTTCCTATTGAATATTTTGAAAAGTTTATGGTCTTTCTGGAACGATTCTGTTAATATTTTGAAAAATTCTTTGCCAATGTTGGTTTTCACTCTACCATCATATGGTGGGTTGTACCAGGTTATTTTCCTCTTTCTGTTTTTCTTCCTGCTTCCAGTGGTACTTTCAGGTTCATATTTCAACTTGTAGTTGTATCCACTTTTCAACAGTGCTTCTGGTAGTCTGTTGCTGCTTCGTTGAATATTTCTTCATTGCAGGAAAGGTTGGATAACCTTTTGTTTATCCCTTGTGGTATAGTTTTTATGATTGGTGGTGGGTGGTTACTCATGGAATTTACATATAATGGTGTATCATTGGGTTTTTTGTATGGTCTGTACTGGTTTTTGTTTAAATCTAGTGTTACATCCAAGTAGTTGACTACTTTTTTGTTGGCTTCTATTGTAATTTTTAAGTTCTGATTTTGGAACAACTTACACAGTTCTTTCTTTTTCTTTTTTTTTTTTTTTTTTTTTTTTTTTAGTTGTATATATATATATATATATATATATATATGTATATATATATATATATATATATATATATATATATATATATATATATATATATACACACACACACTTTCACGCACACCCCAACACAACACAACACAAAACACGACATTCCATTGCACATGCACTCGCACACATACACGCACGAAACAGTTGTGCACTCTCTCTCCATCAGTCTGTCTGTTCTCTCTCTCTCTCTCTCTCTCTCTCTCTCTCTCTCTCTCTCTCTCTCTCTCTCTCTCTGTCTCTCTCTTCCAGTCCATACACACTGGGTAGTGGGCACACTAACGCACTGACCAAAAAGCAAACGCACATACACATGCATACATAACATAACATTGAGATATGCAAGTTTTGTTTATGACATAATTTCCTAACAACATTGAGATATGCAAGTTTTGTTTATGACATAATTTCCTGTACGTGGATGTATTTCCAGAGAATACAAAACCATGCTTTCAGTAGAAACTTTAGTTATGGAATTTGGCCATTGGAAAAATGTATGTTCATATATCAGTAGTCTGGGGGTACACACATCACTGATTTTAGGCTGTCAAGTTCGTCATTCGCTTGCTGTTGATCCAGCTTCTGAAGTGTTCCTGTATTGTCGATTGTGATCAATCAGTCACAACACGCAGACTGCTATTTTCCTGAGTTGTCTCATCTTCCGTGTCCTGTTGAAACCATTTCTCTTACTCTCATCATAAAGTGCTCACCCTACAAACCACACCTGTTAACATTTCGACGCCAGCACTGTACAATAGCCATCAGTATAGGATCATCATCAGCTAACCTTCCCAAAGAAGCACTGAGTGCTCCAGCGAATCCTGCAGAGTTAAGTGGTTCCTATTCTAGCCAACTTATGGACATTTGCCACTAAAACACCATCTTTCTCCCATTTTACCCTAACCCGTCCCTCTCGTCCTGACCCCATCCCACACCCTCACTGCTAATGATCAACATGACACTGCATTGTATTCTGAACGAGGCCAACGCATCAGTCCAAGTTTCCACAGGCAGCACACCAAAAGAATTAATGCACCAAGGCCTGCTAAAGGAGTCGAGAATTTATAGACTTGCCCAGCTGGATTGTGTTGAGAATATTAGTTTCATTGTGTCTTAAAGTTAGTTCTTCTTTTCTGTCATATGGCCATCAAGGTACAAGCCAGGTGGTTCCAAGCAAACAAATTAAAATGAAAGGAATGCAAGTATTTTTTTTTCCTTGGAGCAGGTGCAAAGATAGGGTTACGGGTGAGTGCAATACTATGAAATGTGTGTCATTTGAGGGGATTGTCATGTATTTGAATATTATTTGTAAATTCATTGGTGAAGACCCCTCCCCCCCCCCCCCCCCCCCCCCCCCCCAACAAGGGAACTATTTGGTGAGGAGTTGTTTTTGGATCAGTTAACATTAAATGCTTGCTCAAATTCATGGTAGGCCTCAAAACGCTTACATGGATTATGCAGTGTTTTATTGAGAGAAAAAAAAACCATGATTGTGGCATGTGGCCACATGAACTTGACAACATTAGAGATTTGACTCAAACTCTCCACAGCTGTGTGTGTGCGTGTGGTCACTGCACTGTAATCACAGGGGTAAAGGCCACACAAATACATTCGTTTGAAAAGATGATCAGTGAAGATGATGGAAACGACACCTTGTCGACCTTGTTTTGTTTGAGCCTGCACACAAGGCTCTGCTGTACACATCCTGTCACAATGAGCCCATCCCGCCCAAAGAAGGGCATGCACCTGCAGTGTTATCCAGGAAGCCTGAATAACGCTGTAAAAGATAGCCAAGACGATGGAAATCGGATGAGTGTTTCCTCTAGTTTTCCATTTTAGCCTACAGTGCAGTTAATGATTTAGTATTACCAGCTCAAACAATATTCCCAGGCCACACCCAAATTACTATACAGGCACATTTCAGTTGTTGTTTTATTGTTTGGTTGATTGGTTGATTGATTCATTCATTTATGATTGATTGATTCATTCATTTATGCATTTATTCATTTTTACATCGTCTTTTTGACTCGTGTTACGACCGTCGACAATATCTCTTTAAGAGGTTTTTGATGTTTTCGAGCAATACCGACCAAGGTATATGGCCCTGCACGTAGCTTGTATATTTTTGTTTCAATTCGCGTTTTTTGTGTTTATTTCTTTCGTTTTGCGCGCGCGCGCGCGCGCGTGTGTGTGTGTGTGTGTGTGTGTGTGTGTGTGTGTATGTGCGTGTGTGTGTGTGTGTGTGTGTGTGTGTGGTGTGTGTGTGTGTGTGTGTGTGTGCGTGTGTGCGTGTGTGTGTGTATGTGTGTGTGTGTGTGTGTGTGTGTGTGTGTGTGTGTGTGTGTGTGTGTGTGTGTGTGTGTGTGTGTGTGTTTCAGAAACTGCAGCCGCATCAAAACAGCAAGAAAAATCAAGTAAGCCCACTTTTTTTCTCTCCCTAATCCGTGTCAGATTTGTTTATCAAGATTACCATCGATTTCTTCTGACAACCACTTTTGCATATGTCTGGCAAAAAAGTATGTAGCTGGATGCCTTGAACAAGAATTAACAACAGAATGCGCTGCTGAGCTTTTAGGTTTTGTTTTTATCGAGGAACAGAGAAAACATGCAGCAAGAAGATATGTACAGTTATTAAGACGCCTGATGATACAATTGAAATAGTAATGACTTTCGCTAGGTTTTAAATGAAGTCGGCCAGAGTTTTAAATGCGACCAGGGTTTAAATGAAGTCGGCCAGGGTTTTAAATGAAGTCGACCAGGGTTTTAAATAAAGTCGGCCAGGGTTTTAAATGAACTCGGAAGGGGGGGGGGGGGGGGGATTTCTGAAATGTGACGTACTTTCTTAAGGCTTTTTCATTATTCGACCACGGGTTTTTCCACCTGTTGTGTTTTACATTACAACCACTTATAATACCTCTTACTGTAAGTCATGATCGATCTGACCACTTGTGAAGGACACGCATGGGAAAAAAATGCATCTGTCGTGTTTTACTGATTAGCTAGGTATAAATCAATCATGTGGAAACGGCTTGTCATTTGGCGAAAAGCCTGATATAGAAACCCAAGCTTAAATACACACACACACACACACACACACACACACACACACACACACACACATATATATATATATATATAGAGAGAGATAGATAGATAGATAGATAGATAGATAGATAGATAGATAAAATAAGTTAAAAGAGGAATCTTAAATGAAGTCGACCAGGGTTTTAAGATTCCTCTTTTAACTTATTTTATCTAATGTTGCTCCCCAAGGGGTTGAGCACTTAAAAAATTGTTTTAGGCATTTTAAATATACTTCTCTCTCTCTCTCTCTCTCTCTCTCCTCTCTCTCTCTCTCTCTCTCTCTCTCTCTCTCTATATATATATATATATATATATATTATATATATATATATATATATATATATATATATATATATATATATATTACGCACGCACGCATGCACAGAGGGACATACACACAGCACACACACACACACTTGGTATACGTAGTTTCATTTGGTATGTCTAATCTAATCTGTTTGGTTTGGTTGACCTATGCTATTCTCCCAATATAGAGGGAACACCTTTCTTTTGAAATTGATACCCTCGATTTAGATGTAGGCATTATATAATAGAGACACGTTCTATGACAATAGCCTGGCCCCGTTCCATATAAGTGGTTATTGTTCTAGTATTCTGCAGACAAAATGTAGTAATTGAAGCTGGATTATTTTTGTTTTATTCTGACACTTTGTTTATTCTGACAGTTTATTTTATCCTTAAGTAATGAAGTATTACCCAACGACAGACTGTGATATTAAATTTTCTAAAGTATCAGTGATTATGCTTTCCTAATTGTCTGGGAGGTTATTGGCGAGTAAAGATCTCTTCTGATTCTCTTACTGGTTTACTAAATATGTCAATTATCTTTGGACTTTTCGTGACATGTTTATTGATGAGGACAACGCTGATTTTTGTAACAAGTTCACAGATGATAACAATTCTCTTTCGGTTTTCTTTACTGGTCGATTATGTTGACAACCTCTTTTGCTTGTTCTAACCGGCTCCTCCATGAGTACACTCCTCTTCTTATTCTCAGAGTGGTTCATTAAGAAATATAACACCAACGGCGGTACTTGCCTGATTGCTCTGACCCTATCTTCGGTAAGGCAAGGATGATTTTCTCCCGATATCTTAACAGATTATTGCTGATATGAAGGCTATCCTCATGCCCGACGAGGTAATTTATGATGAAATGTCACAGTTTACCCTACTGCTACTGAGTTGAGTTTCTGACAGCTTCAGCATAATGGAAAATTCATTTGAAATACTCTGACAGATAGTGACAATTCTTTTCTAATCCTCTACTATGTTGTACAAAGGAGACAATAATCTTCCGATTCTTTGACTAATTGGCATGCTCTGGGTGACAATGCCTCTTCTGTTTGTTTGACCTATGCAATGATGAGAACAAAGGTGTTCTGATACGATTCATTAATGAGGGTAGATCTGTATCAATTGTCTGACAGGTTCAGTGATGATGATGTTTACAGACCAGTTTTGATTTTTTTCAGCAGCGGTGCTTATTGGTGCCCTGTTTGTGGTGCTGCTGTCATCTGTGGACTGTTGACAGCATTCGTTTACTTTGTAACATACCGACAGAGGCACAAGGAACAAGGTGAATCCTGATGTATTTGGCCATAAAGATGACAGCTGTAATCGAACATGTGCAATCACCAAATACCAATTACTCATTATACAAATAAAGAGTGGCATGGTTAAAGAGCGGTAGAACGACCACAGCGCACATAAATACGAGGGTCAAAACAGTGAATTAGTTGGGGTATTGATCTGATCTGGTAAAAAGACAGTGACACGCATGAAGGTTCAAAACAACGCATGACTTGGGGTACTTTTGTGGTAAAAAGACAGTAATAAGCAGGAAGGGTCAAAACAATGCATGAATGACTTGGTATACTTCTCTGGTTAAAAAAAAAGTAATAGGCATGAAGGGTCGAAACAATGCATGACTTGGGGTACTTCTCTGGCAAAAAGACAGTGACAGGCATGAAGGGTCGAAACAATGCATGACTTATGGTACTTTGTGGTAAAAAGACAGTAATAAGCAGGAAGGGTCAAAACAATGCATGAATGACTTGGTATACTTCTCTGGTTAAAAAAAAAAGTAATAGGCATGAAGGGTCGAAACAATGCATGACTTGGGTTACTTCTCTGGCAAAAAGACAGTGACAGGCATGAAGGGTCGAAACAATGCATGACTTGGGGTACTTTTGTGGTAAAAAGACAGTAATAAGCAGGAAGGGTCAAAACAATGCATGAATGACTCTGGTTAAAAAAAAAAGTAATAGGCATGAAGGGTCGAAACAATGCATGACTTGGGGTACTTCTGTGGTAAAAAGACAATGACAGGCACAAAGAGTCAAAAGAGTGCATGACTTGGGGTACTTCTCTGGTAACAAAGACTAATAGGCATGAAGAGTCGTGACAATGCATGACGGAAGCTTCTTTGACTGACCGACAGCAAGCTTTACAGATCAAAACATGCACATGAAGGGAGCTACTTCTCCGAGCAGGTGTTTCGGGTTAAACACGTGAATAAAGGGAGCAGGGGTTGGGTGGTGAGGGTAAGGTTCTATAGGTGTTAAAGGTCGAAACATGTGCATGAGGGGATAAAGGGGGGAAGCAGAGGGGGCCTTATTAGACAGAAAGATAATGATATGCGCTAAGGGTAAAAATGCGTACAGGGTGGGGAAGGGGAGAAGGAGGGCAGGGCTTCTTCTCTAACAGAAAGACGACAGGCGTTAAGGCTCAAAACATGATTGGGATAGTGGAGGGGAGGGGGGTGAGAAGAAAAAAAAAGGGGGGGGGGGGCTGCTTCTCTGACAGAAATACTGCACGTGTTAAATGTTGAAACATGCGCATGAGGGGAGGAGAGGGAAGGGGTGTTTCTCCTTTGACAGAAAGACACCAACGGGCGTTTAGGGTCAAAACAGGTGTGGTGTGGGTAAGGGGGAGAAGGGGGAAGGTTTTTTTTTTCCCTGACAGCAAGACAACGACTGATGTTAAAGGCCTAAACATGTACATAGGGGTGGCTTCTTTCTTCAAGGCAGTAAACAGACTGGCTATTTTCACTTTCTCAGGCTTAGTGATTGCCAGCGATTATCTAGAATCAGTGATTGAGGCCACCATGTCTGTACCACAGATGCATTTATTTGATGTTACGTTACTCTTTCCTTTAATTTCAAATACAAGGGTCAGTTTACACATTTTATATGCAACACACACACACACACACACACACACACACACACACACACACACACACACACACACACACACACATATGCACGCGTGCGCGCGCACACACACACACACACACACACACACACACACACACCTGATGATGCTAAAGCAGACGAGATTACGATTATAGTCCAATCCTTTTTCTAAGATATCATACTAGACATTCTTATCACACTCGGTTAACTCAATCAAGTCACAGCCAAAAGGGACTGGTTTGTCCCTCAGATCAAATAATTTTGCGGCAATTCTCCCCAAATCATAAAAAAAATCAACCACTTCACCTAGGAGCATGAAACACACACCATTGGATAGAAGAAACAACATGTTTATCAAAAATGCTTACCTTGAGAGTGGCATCTACACAGTTCACATGATGTAATTAATCAAAATGAAACACATTTGCAGAAAAACAAAAACTTTTTGTGCAAACTGTAATGCACTTCTTTATACTCTCTATCCTCAAACACAAGTTCAGTTTCACTTTTGAGCACTTGCTATTACCTACAGAGAATAGTATATGTATGATAATTGCACAAAACACAAGAATTTGAGAGAATGTAAATATGTGGGTTCAAGACCACCCATCTTATTTTGCACGAAAACCCCCTTTTCACAAACAAATCGCGTCCTTCTCATGTCACTTTTGGCCAAAATTAACACGTGTTTTACAACTAAAATTAACACGCAAAACCTCCAAAAATCGACGCAATCGTTATTTTAAAATGGGGGCTTACCTGCAAGATAAGATAGGGTTATCGTGAACCCGCATATTTACATTCTCTCCATGACATAAACAAATCGCATAAATGTGTGAGAAAGCGTAAAGTACTCAATCAGTAAAATACCAGATTCTTGGCCCCAACCAGTTATAAAGTTGTTTGCCATTTTACTCGATAATATGGCTCCTGAAGATGCTAATCTGACTGTTTGTACTGATCCTGAAGGAGTAACTGTTACCTTTAAACCTGGGCAGTTTTTAAGATTAGAAAAAGACTATGAGTAATAAATAACAGCTGAATTTACAATTATTTTTTATTTATTTAAATTTTTAGATTTAAAAATGGCTGTCGAACTCAGTGAATCTGATTTAAAAAAAATGTAATGAACTATTTGACGAAACAATGAAAATATTAAACATTGATTTTAGTGAATTTGGTTTTGAGAATGATGTAAACAATATAATAAAAGATCATAGTGAACTATTTAACGAAGCAATCAAAGTGATGAACATTGACTGTAGTGATTCAGAAAAAGATAGGATATTGGCGGGTGTTATTGTAAGGTTAACATGTCTTGAAGTGTTGCAACGCTTGGGTGAAGAATAAAAGCGCGTTTTACTTACTTATATTTACATTTATTTTTCTTAATTTACATAAATATTGTGGCTTTAAAAATGACGACCAAACGCGGAGAATCCAAGGTTGGAAAACTATATACGATGGAAGAAATATTTGATAGTGACAAACAATTAAGCAATACGTTTAGTGAAGTAGACATGGATATTATTAACCCTACAAACGTTCAGGAAAGCGTGACACATGCTATCTCTAAAATCCCAGAGTCTCTTCAACGCGAGCCGCCAGTAAAAGTGCTGTTGGCCGTTCTGATTGATTATATAACGCCTGATGTTAGTAACATGCAAGTTTGGGTTTCAACTAAACAGAAAGAAGTTATTAGCTATCGCGACTTTAATTCTGAATGGGCTGATTACATGCTTACGCAGTTTAACCATGCTAGTCAGGTGGCTAAGTTAAGGGGTTCTGGCTGGTCTGAAGGAACAGTCCTTGAAATCAGATTAAGACAAACAAGTTCTATCCTATAATCGGCAATTCTTACCTTCCTCTCCCAAAAGAGTTAGAGTTAAAAACGAGCAGTCTTAAATATACATACTTCTGACAACATGTGTTTTATGTGGTGTGTTTTAGCGCATTTACATACTGTTAAAAATCATGCAAACAGAGTCTCCAATTATGAAGCATACAAACAAGAGCTGAATTTTAATGGCATAACCTTCCCAGTAAGTATAGAAAGTATATCTCAGTTTGAAGAGCAAAACAAACCAATCACTGTAAACGTATACACATGGTCTGTAGTAGACAATCTAGTGCCTCTAAGGATTTTCTCTAAAGCTCCTACTTTAGGTGAATCACTTAACAAACATGTAGACTTGATACTGTTTACAGACGGCCCTAAGAGTCATTATGTATTAATTAGAACAATAAGCAGACTGTTAGATTATACATCAAAGCATAAATCTAAACAAGAGCTTTGTAGAAGATGTTTGGTTAGAATTCCAACTATAGAAGCAGCTGCCAGCCATAGAACTCATTGTAAAAGTTTTGTAGACTGTGAAACTAAACTTATTGCGCCCAAACCAGGTCTGAAATTAGTTTTAAAAATTTACACAAAATGCAGATGAGTCCATACGTGGTTAATGATGACTTTGAATCAATCTCGCCACAGTACTACGGTCCACAACAGCAAGAACAAAAAACAACCTTATTAACCCACCATCAGATTTGTTCTTATGCGTTTATTATTGTTAGGTCAGACGGCACACGCACAACACCCGAGATTTACAGAGGCCACAATGCAGCTAGTAGATTTTTAGAGCAGATGAAACAACTTCGTAATCAGTTATCCAATGAACTGAATCTTTCAGACATTGTTATGACTCCTGAAGACCAAGAACGCTATGACTCAGCCACTCACTGTTGGATTTGCGGCTTAGAGCTAACACCTAACAGTAAAGACGCGACAGCAGCGGAAGCAAACCCAACAGTAAGAGACCACGATCACATTAGCGGAAAATTCAGAGGAGCAGCACACAGCAAGTGTAATCTTCAACTTAAGTTTGACCCAAAGACTTGGAAATTACCCATCTTCTTTCATAACTTACGAGGTTATGATTCTCATTTCATCATGCAAGCAGTGACTTCTGAATATAAGAGGGTTACCTGCATTGCACAATCTTCAGAAAAGTACATGACTTTTACTCTTGACTGTTTATCCTTTTATGACTCTGCCCAACATCTGATGAGGAGTTTGGATAAATTAGCAGGATCGTTACAAGACTTCCCAATAACCAAACAATATTTTAACTTATCTTTAGTGCGTAAAGGTGTTTACCCTTATGAATACATGAACTCGTGGGACAGGTTTGATGAAGACTCGCTTCCTCCTGAAGGTGCTTTCTTTTCTAGTCTTAGAGGCAAAGACATAACTGACTCTGAATATGAATACGCTCAAAAAGCCTGGGCAGAATTACACTGCCAAACAATGGGCGAGTATCACGATCAATATCTAATGGCTGATGTATGTTTATTGGCAGCCGTCTTTCAGAATTACAGATCTACATGCATGAAACATTACGGCTTAGACTCATCACATTACATCTCTACCCCAGGCCTTTCTTGGGATGCATTCTTAAAGTCTACAAACATTCAGATTGATTTAATATCTGATCTGACTATGCTTCAGATGATTGAAGATGGTTTGAGAGGTGGCATTAGCATGGCCTCGCATCCTTACTGCAAAGCCAACAACAAGTACTTAGATGACTATGATCCCACTAAACCATCCAACTTTTCTAATGTACTTAGACGCCAATAATTTGTATGGGTGGGCCATGAGTCCGCCACTTCCATTACGTAACTTCAGGATGTTACACTGGGCATGGTACAAATAATATTCAAGGAGCATTAAAGTGGTTGGGCAGTTTTGGCGCCAGATCAACAACATGGTTTTATTCTAGAAGTAGACTTAGAATATCCTAAAGAATTACACGATCTCCACAACGATTACCCCTAGCCGCAGAAAGCTTAAAGATGGCCCCCACAGAACCTCCTAAACTTGTGCCTAATCTTCGCCACAAAAAATAAGTATGTATGCCATTACAGACTCCTACAGTTTTACTTAAGACACGGGCCCAAAACTAACGGCTGTTCACAGAATCATTGCTTTTGACCAAGAGCCCTTTATGAAGAATACTAATCTTAGAACCCAAGCCACTGATGCTTCAGAAAAAGACTTCTTTAAACTAATGAACAACAGTTGTTTTGGTTAAAACCATGGAGAACCCACACAAGCGCAAAGATGTGAGATTAGTCACAAAAGAAAAACAAGCAATCAAACTAGTCTCTAAACCTAACTATCAAGACTATAGAAGATTTAACGACAGCCTGGTTGCATTATGATGAAGAAAAAGGATGTTGTGTTAGACAAACGGTGTTTATTGGGTTTACCCTATTAGAGTTGTCAAGCTTTTGATGCTAGAATTTCTGTACGACTACTTTAACCACTGTACCCAAAGTCTAGAGTCCCTTACACAGACACTGATAGTTTTATTCTGGATGTTCCAACTGAAGACTTTTACAAAGACTTAGAAACAGAAGTGGCTAAAGGAGCTGATGGGTGGTACGACACATGCGACTACCCAAAAGACAGCCCTTTACATTCTACCGTAAACAAGAAAGTGATTGGAAAGATGAAGGATGAACTTAATGGGACAGTTATATGGGAATACGTTGGTTTACGGGCTGTCAGGTACTGGGGGTCCCGACGGTCCGAACCACAGGGAGAGTGGAGTCAGGCACCCATACCACACTCACCACAAAACACAAGGACCCAGGACGTACACTCAAAGACAATATTTATTGCACATTACAACACACTCACACTTAGCACACACACTAAGTGGGGTGGGAACACTGGCAGAAGAGAGATGACAGAGAGAAAGGCAGGAGAAAGGAGGGAAAAGAAGAGCGAGATGTAGAGAAATTAACTGCTAGATAAGGGGCCAAATAAAATAATAAAAGAAAACAATATTCAGCCCCCCCCCCCCCCCCCCACGTCCCGGGATGCCCCAAATTACACCTCTATTTTCCCTTAGAAAGAAAAGAAGAAATAGAGACAATCTAAATATATTCACATCACAGGGCCTGAATTTTCAGGAAAGGAAGGGGAAAAAAATAAAGAAAAAAAAAGAAATGCAGAGGAGACAGAGGGCCTGGACCACTACCACACCACTCAGACACTTCCACCTAACACAACTCATCTTGTGTCATTCAAGTCCTATGATGTCTTGATGGAAGTCGGGACTTCCAGCCGTCAGTGGAAGCACACAGCACCCCTCCTGCCGTCGCCTCAGCAGCTCTCCCCAGCACCGCGGCCAAGGAGGAGGTAGGCCCAGGAGTTCTGAGGATACAGCCAGACCGTGAACCACCCGAGAAACAACCAAGCAAGCAAGCAAGCCCTAAGGCTGGGTCAGTACCATGCTGGGAATATGATTCCAGTTTGTTCAGTGTCAGAGGGTTGTGGTCAGTTGGTCGAGGCCAAAGAGAGGGAGATAAGAGGGAGGAAAGCAGCAGATAGAAGAATGACTGAAAAGCAGAAAAATGAGGTCCGTCCAGTAAGAAAGAGTAGGCGTCCATCGAAAAAATAAAATACTGAGGTAAGGAACAGAGGGCTTGTATTGGTCAAGTCATGTCACACATGATGCAGGCCCTAATCTCAATTAACTAACTGTTAATGCAAAACTGATAAATTTGCCACAAGTCAACCTTCCTTAATATTTATCCATCTATTTCAATCCAAAACTGACATAGGTAGGAACATTTTAGAAAGAACTATGCATTGAATCGACAGGTGATGAGCAACCACTGGCAGACTTCCTTTAAATAAAAAAAAAACCACTAAATATTTCGAATCATCACCCGTAGGCATTTTTACTCTTTTATACATAAAATGGATTATACTATAATGAACACTCACCCGCAAACATGCACACAAATATTTATGCATTAAACGAGGAACGAAAAAACATGGGGAGGAGAAAAACAATGACTGGAAGAGAGGGTGGATGAGTGTCCCACACCCACCCCCGGTAAATTTTGCCCTCAACCAAACACACTGCGGTTCGCCTCATGAGTCAAAATTTACTCTCCAACAAAATAAAACAGGCTCTTAGTCTCCACCAAAAAGCAAATAATTTTGTAAAATTATGGAAGTACGACGGACACTAAATTTCAATGAAACTTATTCTTTTGCTCTATGCGTGAGCCATACTCGACCGGCAATATCTCGCACTCACAAGATTTTTAGCAGGACAACTAAAACAAACCCTGCACAAGAAGCAGAACGAAAACCAGCAGAACACGCAAATCTTTTAGAGAGAAACTAACGATAGAAAGAATTATGACCTCCACCTTAGAATTTGAATAAGTGATTTACTTTACATTAACCGGGGGAAAAATATGTGAAGAAGCCTATCTCCAGGAACAAAACATCACTTACCAACAGGCTTGTGAAAAGCTAGCCGTGTGCTACGCTCTGCTCACTGAAGAACCAGCGTCTCCAACACCGGCCTCCCAACTCTCCCGACGAGGAAAAGAATGGTCGTGAGACCACAGCCCCAGCCCTGGTCAGCAGGAAGAGAGCTCCCAAGTCGCCAGCCACCAAAACCCTTATGCCCAATCCAATGAAGGATAGCACTCCGGGTGAGGTGAAGATTCCAGTGAAGAAATCAAAACAGCAATGAAGCTGAACCCGAAAACGCTACCAGGGAGAAGATGTCTTCGACTCGAGGCTGGACTTTCGCAAAGTGCCAAAAGACGACACCGCGACAAAAACGTCAGCCTCGATTCTAGGGTGAGTAAACACGAGAATCTCCGAGAAAAACTGAGGCATGCGTGTCAGACCTGACACTGCGAGGCCTCGCGGAAACCCGTGGACAGTTACAGGTAGGAGGGAGGATGATGAAAACAGATTATATAGAGGGGAAAGGATGGAGGAAAGGCTACACGGGAACAAGAAATAACGAAAACAGGACCCAAAACATATTGCTAGGGTTTCTGTCGTCGGATGGGAAATACAAACGAACAGGAAGGATCTCCCCACCTGAATATTACCCCTGGACAAAAACCTGTTCGTGACAAGGGCGAAGATGTATAGTGTTGCTAGCCAGACTTCTGTAATGAAGAAGGCTAAGGGCATAAGTAAAGAAGTTGTAAAAAAATATAACTCACGACAACTACAAACAGGCCCCTCTTTGAGAACAAAGTATTTCATCACACAAATATTAATCTGCGCTCTACTCTCCATCAAGTAAACACAACTGCTGTTAACAAGAAATCACTAGTCTCTAACAATAACAAGAGAACTTACGTTAATCCTGAGTTTTCATATGCTGTAGGGCATTGGAGAACTTTAAAAGATTAACTTGACTGACTTGGCCTGTGCTTAACTTAAGAACCTAGCTTGTACTTAACTAGTACTTAACTTAAGAACCTAACTAGTACTTACTTAAGAACTTAACAACAACTTAACATGACTTTGTAATTTACTTGTACTTAACTTGTAATTTACATGTACTTAAACTTAAAAAGTACTTTCTATAACTAACTTAACTTGTACTTATCTAGTTCTTAACTTGTACTTATCTAGTTCTTAAAAACTATTCCATAGAAAATGGGTCTACAGCGGGAGGTTGTACTTTTTTTGCAGAAGCTGGTTCTTCTTCTTTTACTGTTTTTGTGGGCTTTTGTAACTTTGCTGCTAGGTATGGTGTTAGGTATAGTGTTAGATATGGCGTTAGACATTTGTATGCTAACCCCCCCCCCCCCCCCCCCACCCCAACAACAGCTCCCAATACATAATAATAATAATACATCTTATCATTTGATTGTGATTGTGTTGTTGTTGGCGGTGCTGGCGGTGCTGGCGGCGATGTTGTATTACTATCTAACAATTTTTGTTTTGCTGATTGGTTTGCTTTTTTCAGTCTGTTCCATTCAGCTAGTTTACTCCCAGCCTCAACACGTCCAGGACTTTTAGACTTAGTAACACTACTCACTTGTGGGATGCTCTGTGGCGCATTCTCTTGTGGGCTCACTTGTGCTACATTCTGCTCCTGTGGACTGTCCTGCGGCGTCTTCTTCTCCTAATCGCTCATTTTTTTTATTGCGATTAAATTTGATATGATCAAAATTGATATGATTAAAAGTAGATCTAGTTGCAAAGCGAGACGACTGCAGGCGGAAATCTAAACAAATCTTAAATAAATGTTAGCGAACCGCCCAGAGAACGTAGACAAACGAGTCACAAGACAAAACGCAACGCGTTTCGACCTTTTAGGTCTTTGTCGGGTGATAAATAAACGAATAAAACAACGAAAATTCACTTAGCTTTGATCGCTTCAGATCGCTTAGGGTTCAGCGCAAGGAAGAAGAATTTTCGTTGTTTTATTCGTTTATTTATCACCCGACGAAGACCTAAGAGGTCGAAACGCGTTGTGTTTTGTCTTGTGACTCGTTTGTCCACGATCTCTGGTGGTTCGCTAACATTTATTTAAGATAGGATTAAAAATAATTAATCCATGATGAATGGGCATAACATAGTCCCAAATCTGTAATACTGTCACATGCAAAGAGTTTCTAGGGACTTGTTTAAAACCGGATCTTGTAATAAGTCATATCTTAAATCTTCTTCTGAATCAACCGGCGCCATCTTACTTGCTAACTTAGCATATAGACTAATCATTGTCTGCACCACCGATCTAACCATTTTTGACCCTGGCTGTGCTTCGTACCTAGCGTAGTACTTCTCAACTACTAGCACTTCATCAACAGAGTAAAACGCAATAAAATCAACATACTTAATGAAAATAAAGTCGAGTACTGTTAGTTTGTCTTTGTCAACCATCACAGTAACCTTGTCAGATGATACAAAAGTGTTTATTTCATCTCCGTTTTTAGTAATAACAATAACGAGCCTAAGAGGGCATCCAAGTTTTCAGCCTTTATTTGTATACCTCTAATTAACGTATGTTCTGGCAAACTAGGATCGGCCCTCCATCGGGGTAATAAATAAGCGAAAAAGCATCGTCATTTTTCTAGGCAGCGGTTGTAGTTTTTGGGTTAAATTCTAAGCCAACGGTGTCATCCCCACTTCAGCTAAGGACCTCTTTCTCTGTAGCATATATTCAGAACCCCGCTTAGTTATTTCAATCTGCTTTTTCTGTTGTGCTCCTGGGACAAGGCTAACAAGAATGTGTCCTGCATTTAAGGCTTTTCTAAAATTGTTTTTCTTTTCAAAGTATACATTGGGGCTTCGTAGTTCAAAATTTAAATTCCAAACAATTTCAGGAAGCAACGCCCAAGCATTCTCTCGTTTATGAAGTTTGTATTCATGTTTGCCAAAATCGTTTGCCCTTAAATTTCGTATCTCTTCTAGGGTACGATATTGCTGTCGTTTTTTGTCTTCAATTTCTGTTCGTTTGTAAACCCCATCATCCGTGTACTCAAATCCATAAACATTTCCTGGCACTCCTATTAGATCAAACTCAGTTGTGTCTGCTAGGTCTTTTAGCTCTACTGCAGTACATTTAGGAGCTAGCTGCGCTTTTGATTCTGGCCCTCGAGACATTCTTTTAATATTAAAATTATAATAAACAATCTACAATAAACAAACGTATTGAACTGGGGGGTCAGGCCGCAAGCATAGCTTAGCATGCTTAGATTTTCTAACTGCTCTTTTATTTTTTTAGCTCATCTTTGTCCCTTATTATATAATTTTCACTTAAACATTCTTCAAAACTATCTTTGTCCTTAGTGTAAAATAATACAACTGATTTTAACTGCGATCTAAAGTCTTTTTAGACAGCATTATAATTTCTGAGTTAAAAGCCACACAGAAACTAAGGCGTGGCGGCCACTAAAGGCTAGCTTTGACAGAGCTTTTCTTTTTTTAACAATGTCTTGTTCAGCCGAAGAGTCATCAATAATAAACAGGGTTTCAGTTCCCTCAAATAGTCTATAGTAATGTTCTAAACAGTCGCTTAGCTTGTCGCTAGGATCAACTGGAAATATATTATCGTCTGTCCAAATAAACTTCCTTTCTTTGTAAGACTTGTTGTGCTTAATGGTTGTGCAAAATATAACAATGTACTCATAATGAAACCTGTATATTGTTTGTAACAAATCAAGTACGAAGACAGTTTTCCCACACCCAGTAATCCCGCAGATAAGAGAACAGTGCGGATCTTTGGGCAGAAACTTCAAACTATCCATTTGTTTTTTAATAGGTTATTTCTTCTGCATTTTATTAGAATATTTCTTCTGCATTTTAATAAGCCACGTCTTTTAGCCTGTTTTCTTCAATGTTTAACTGAGCATCACAAACCATAAAAACATGCATTTGTATTGGGGCGTTTCCATCTGCTTTCTTGTGAATATTTATTTTTATACCATCTTGCCCTACCTTTTCTCCACTTCCAAACAATCTGTTGTCAAATGTGGATCTAAAATCCAACCACAGCCCATATTTGGTTGTTAAGTAGTCTTCGAGTTTTACATCATAAAGGCGAAGTTTTTTACATACACGATCAACTGCAGGATCTCTTTGCCTACCTCCAGCGAACAACTTTCTTATTTCATCAAAGTGTTGGTGAGGTAAAAGTCCGCGACCCGAATACAACTGATCAGACTTGCCATTTATTGCACAGTCAACCTTCTCAATTTTTGGATTAAAAACGCTTCTGATTCTCTATGAAAAGGAGTTGTTCCTTCAGTAAAGAAGAGCAAAATTCCTTTTAAAGACTTCAGAGACTGATTTAGATGTATGTTCCAGAGAGTGTATCGCTTGTTTCTATTTTCTGTAGTGGAGTGCAGAACTCTTTCATAATAAATAACTGTTTTACTTTTATACTGGGTTAAGATTGTTCTAGCCATTCATTGTTAGTGACAACATCAAACTCAAGAGAGATGTCACTGACTGTGTATTTGTCTAAAGGGTCTTCAGACAGAACAACAGAATCGCTAGGATTAAATGTTAGTTCATAAGTAAGTTTTTCTTTTAGTGCGCCTTGGTAATAATGGCATATGCTCTTTAACAGTTCAAAATCTAGAGGGATGCAGAATCTGTTGCCAAATGCTTCTGCTACTGCCTCATCTTTAACATCATCCTTTGCATCCCCCGCTTTAAGCCTGTGCTTGAGGCCGTTTGGGCCTTGTATTCCCTGATAAACTTTCTCTTTTCTTTCTTTTTAGGCAGCCATAGGTCAGAATAGAGGGCAAAAATGTCTGCCTCGCTTAGTACAAAGACTTCTCTGCCCTCCAGTTTGATTGCCATATGTTTAACGATGACCCTGCCCAAATTAGCAACAACAGTCGCATTAGGGTCTGTTGATTTAATATTTATATTGAATGTTAGTTTAGCAGTGCATGGCATTATAACATCGTCAGCGCCAAGATCAGGGAATCTTACTATTAAAGCTTGTCCGGGCTGAACTGTTTGATGGGGTATTTACACTAATTACAGTCTGCCTTATACCTTTTACGCCTTGGGGTTCCTTCTCTCTTCTGTATGGATTGAGGTCACAACCGTATGAGTTCATTTTTTGTAAAACAAAAAAGAATATAAATAAAAAATATGGATGAAGATTATGACGTGCCTTCTGAAGAAGAAAGAGATCTGCCAGGCCCTTCATTTGAAGAAGATGAAACAGAATTAGGTCCTTCATTGCGCGAAGAACTTGAAAGAGCAGCAGCAGGTTCTTCAATCCTTCATTAGAAGAAGGAGTAGAAACACCCCCTTCAGTTAGCGCATCTCGTGCAGAACTATTAACAAATAGAATTAACTCATTCTAATAAGCTTAGGACTAGAGTCGCCAGAAGGCCATAGTCCTTTTGATTTTAAGATGGATAAAAGCAACCATCTGTATATAAGAACTAGCAAGGGAGATTTTGTAAGAGTTACTACAAAGCCAGACCCAACTAAGTTTTTAAAACTAAACACAATTAGACAGAGGATTCCTGTTGCTGACCAAAGGCGATTAAACATTTTAAATTTACGGCCTGAGTCTTAGTCTTTTACAGAACTTGGGGCGGAGGTTGCCAACACGAACTGAAATAGAAATGACCTCTTTTCGTGATTTAGGTCCAAGAACAGATGAAGCAATAGCAGAAATTGAAACGAGTTTTAATGAGGAGACACAGATAAAAACAATTGACAACTCTGAACTCGCTGAGCGTGAAATTGAGGCTCTTTGGAGTGAAAACGATAGGCTTAGGCGTGAACTTAATGGTTATAAGGATGCTATTACAACTGTAAGGGAGGAACTAGAGCTCAATCTAGGAAAACTTAGGAAGCTGGATAGAGAGATAGAAGAAGAAAAAACATAAACTCGCTAATGCAGATGATAACAATTTAGGGCAAGAGGAAAAGGCTAGAATACAGCAGAAAATACAAAATTTAATGTTAGAAAGGGCAGCTAATTTAGAAGCGCTGTCTACTAACAGAAAACAGCTAGCAGCGCAAACAAGCAGAATCAGAGAAACTATAAACAAATACTTTATGAAAACACTACGCTGGCAGAAACAACAAAGTCAACCTTTGACCTAGCATGTGCAAGAACGTTTTGATATCTTTGTATGCTGGCAGGCAAATCAACAGCCGAGTTAATAGCATCTTCTAAATTAGCTAGAAATTGTTTTCTGGCATCAAAGCCTGTAGATTGATCTACTATGCTAGACTTGGTCTGTGCTTGTGCTCCTAATAGACACCAAACGGATGTCCGTATTGAGTCATTAAGTCTTTGCACTCCTGGCATTGTTAAGCCTTCACTTTCATCTAAGATAAATGTTGTCCAAGCATTAGGATGTTTTTGTTCTATTGACCCTAATCGAACTTGTTTGTTTGGTTGAAAAGAGGTGTGGCCAGGCCAGTAGTCATAATTATATTCTCTACGTTCGCCCCACAAATACAATGTACGTAACCCATGATTGCGGTCTAACTTTTGTCTAAAATCCGTTGAAGGATTAATGTTAAATTCGTTGCAGATTCTTTCATATGCATTATTGTCCATTGGGCTGTTAAATGGATTAAACGCGTTGTCGCTGGGGAGGGGCACTTGCAGTTCAGTTAGTATTCGTCTGTACTGGTAATAAACATGAAAGTTATATACTGACCTTACCAAGAGATTGGGGTGGTTTAAATGGTTTGTATATGAAACCCCACAGCCAGTGGTTGCGCAGTAAATGGCAAAATTTAACTGATTCTGGAAAAAAAAACCATAGGGTTGGATGACCATGCTGATGGAACTCTATCACTCTTTATTGGCGGATTTAAATATTTAGTTAGTGGGTTTACAAGTCTGACATGAAAGCCATATGATTCATCTACTGCAATGGTTAAATTGCTGAAGTCCAAAGATTTGGGATCATAAAACCCTCCTACATTGTAAGTAGCACTTTCATTATATTTAAAAGGTTCCATTTTTAAATTAGTTTTTTTAAATACTCGTAAAAAGGATGTACATTTATATAACCAAGCAAAACGAGCGTGTGTTCTTAACGTACCCAATTGTCAATTGGCGTGGGAGTTGTAGGATTGCCCTTAAAGAAATTGGCTTTAAAGTTGTGTGGGTTAACATATCTGAAAAAGCTCATAATAACGGATCAATATTAGTAACGAACAAGGCAATCAAATAACTCATGTGCAAATACCTGATGGTTACTACAACTTTTGCTCTTTAAAAGAAGTACTTAGCGAATTTGGCATATTGTTAAAAATGAACGAACCAAACCTCAGAATTACTATACATTTCCCACTAGAAGAAAGAAGACAGTACACTTTTCCTAAAGGCCTGGCTAAAATCTTGGGCTTTCACAGTAGTGACAGAGCTTATAGATTTAGTACAAGAGAAGATGTCTATCAATTTGAAAGTAATAAACCATCTGATTTTCTCATGAACCCAATGTTGTATGTCCATTTACAACAGTTAAAAACAGATGCTAATTTGTTTGATGGCTATCCGTCTACAGTTCTAAAGGTGTTGCCATCAACTAAGGCGGGGTTTTGCGATTATCGATTAATCTCAGTTGGAAAAAAACAGTGAATTTAAAGAATTAGTTGAAGGGCTTATAAATTCATTGGATGTAAAAATAACTAATCAAGACGGTAAGCCAGTTGTTTGTTCTGATTTATTAATAGTGCTTGAAGTAGAAAGGCGGACTGTTTGCCATTAGATTTTTATGCCATGGAGAGAATGTAAATATGCGGGTTCACGATAACCCTATCTTATCTTGCACGTAAGCCCCCACTTTAAAGTAACGATTGCGTCGATTTTTGGAGGTTTTTGCGTGTTAATTTTAGTTGTAAAACATGTGTTAATTTTGGCCAAAAGTGACATGAGAAGGACGCGATTCGTTTGTGAAAAGGGGGGTTTTCGTGAAAAATAAGATGGGTGGTCTTGAACCCGCATATTTACATTCTCTATTTGACCCCCCAAAAAATGTTTGATCCACTCCCATGTTCCGCACATGTTCAAAATCGTGTGATCACGGGAACTGTGAGTAGAACCATTCAAATCTGTATAAAACTGATACAGACCACACGAAGAACGGTCGAGGAGAAGCAACTACAAAAACAAAAGCCCTAAGCTGTCCCTGAAACGAGATTTATGACCATTTAATAAAAGGCCGTATGATTTAAAAATCGTCAAACTGTCGGAAGCATGAAAAAAAAAAAAGACTTTGCTTCGTTGACACTGACGAAAATTACATCAGGTAGCAACTGAAAATCTGAACACTGATCACTCAGGTAAAGAGGAAAGATTAAGCAATGTGTGTGTGATAAGAGCGCACCAATGTTCCCCTTAGTGTGGACATAAGTCAACACATGCCAACTCTAACTGTAATTCATCAGTCATCAGGTCTGAACAAAAACTCAGTAGTGAACTGGGACACATGGAGCTGGCATTGCAGAATAGAAATTAGTGTTAGTCTCATTTCAAAGTGGAACGCATGCAGCACTTTTTGTTGACTTATATTTTTTAAGCGACGTGCACTTATCACATGCTGCAGGATACTAATAACATGCATGTTACACACACCGTTCTATGGACTTTTTGGTCACAGACGTGACCAAGAACAGACAACAGTGTGAAGACTCAAATTCATGGGGATGTAAAAACAAAGAAACAAACAAACAAAAAACAGTTTTGTCTTTCCACATGGTAGAGATCACACACATTTCAATAGCAGCATTTCTACCACATTAGAGCTTCTGTAGTATGACAGTTGATGTGTAGGTTTCATTTACATTTATATGAATGCCTAGCTTGTTCATTTTTTTCCAGCACGCAAACCAATTTTTTCATCTAGGTAAATCTTTCTCTTTCTCTGTCTGTCTGTCTCTCTGTGCGCGCGCATGTGTGTGTGTATGTGTGTGTGTGTGTGTGTGTGTGTGTGTGTGTGTGTGTGAGAGAGAGAGAGAGAGAGAGAGAGAGAGAGAGAGAGAGAGAGAGAGAGAGAGAGAGAGAGAGAGAGCGCTGCACGATGAAGGGTGTAAGTGCAATCAGTTTCTTTAAAAAAAAAAAAAATTTAAGTGCCCATGCCACACATATGCTCAAAAATATAAATGTACTACGCCCTGTAACATCCCGTTGC
This sequence comes from Conus ventricosus, assembly GCA_018398815.1. Lineage (NCBI taxonomy): Eukaryota > Metazoa > Mollusca > Gastropoda > Neogastropoda > Conidae > Conus > Conus ventricosus. Next base: position 4,979,713 of record CM031624.1, on the reverse strand, counting down.
CTTGTGTGTGTGTGTGTGTGTGTGTGTGTGTGTGTGTGTGTGTGTGTGTGGTGTGTGTGTGTGTGTGTGTGTGTGTGTTTGAGTGTGTGTGTGCTTCACGATGAAGAGTGTATGCGCAAAGTCAGCAGATATAGTTATGTTATTGTTTTTTTCAAAGCAAAAGAAAAAAAAAAGTAAGTGCACATGCCACAAATATGCTAAAAATATAAATCTACTACGTCCTGTGACATCCCCTTGCCTGATGTGTGTGTGTGTGGTGTGTGTTGTGTGTGTGTGTGTGTGTGTGTGTGTGTGTGTGGTGTGTGTGTAGTCTGAATGTTGAAACAAACTAGACAGAAAGATTAACAATGCCACCAAAGGAAAGAAACAAGTCACTATGCTTTTTTTCGTATGGTAGAATAGTTAATTTATCCTTTGTTTTTCAGTTTCCGCCTGAGGTCAAATCATATTTAAACTATCTTTGAATGTTGGGTTTTAGGGCAAAGTCCATGAAGAAGTTATCGGTGCTGAAGGAGGACGTCGAACTTGTCCATGACACCACTGCTACTACTCTCGAATCAGAGGCAACGACTGCACTGGGTGATGACACGTCCACTGCCATGGAGCCCACCTCTACTGTCGTCAGTGACTATACCACAAATGGCGACGATGAGACAACTGCTGATTAATCTGATCATGTATACCCCCGCCCTTCCTGCCCCGGACGGCAACATACTTGACGGGCGTTTCCAGCTCCCCTCTTTCTCCTCTTTCCTCCTTATTCACCTCTCCCCTCTCTTCTTCTCCGCCCACCCTTCCTCCCCCCCTCCCCCCCCCCCACCCCCGCCTCCCCTGACGTACACACATCCTCAGAAGAGTCATGAACCTGATAGACCTTTGGAGTGAGACCACAGCTGTGACATGGACAAACGTCATCGGCGATGACAAATCTACTGCTGCGCAGCGTGAAGCAGGGAAACCCACCGTTGTTCTGCACAAAGCAACAAAAACGAAAAACAAAAACCCACTCCATTGCTGTGCATTATGATGCAAACAAACCAACGGCTGTGCAGTCTAAAGCAGGCAAACCCACTGTTGTGCAGTACAGGGCAGAAAAAACACCCATTGTTGTGCGATATGAAGCAAATAAACCCACGCTGCGCAGTATGAGCAAGTAAATCCACTGTTGTGCAGTCCATAGAAGACAAATCCAGTGCTGTGCAGCATGAACTAGACAAATCTGCTGCTGAGCAGTATGATGAAGACAAACCCAGTACTTTGCAGCAAGAAGCAAACAAACACACTACTGTGCAATATGAAAAAGAGAAACCCGCTGCTGTGCAATATGACGTAGACAAACCCACTGCTGTGCAGTATGAAGCAGCAAACCTACTGCTGTGCAATATGAAGCAGACAAACCCACTACTGTGCAATAGGAAACAGACAAACCCACTGCTGTGCAGTATGAAGCAGACAAACCCACTGCTGTGCAGTATGAAGCAGACAAACCCACTGCTGTACAGTATGAAGCAGACAAACCCACTGCTGTGCAATATGAAGCACACAAACCCACTGCTGTGCAATATGAAGCAGACAAACCCACTACTGTGCAATAGGAAACAGACAAACCCACTGCTGTGCAGTATGAAGCAGACAAACCCACTGCTGTGCAGTATGAAGCAGACAAACCCACTGCTGTGCAGTATAAAGCAAACAAACCCACTGCTGCGCAGTATGAAGCAGACAAACCCACTGCTGCGCAGTATGAAGCAGACAAACCCACTGCTGTGCTGTATGAAGCAGACAAACCCACTGCTGTGCAATATGAAGCAGACAAACCCACTACTGTGCAATAGGAAACAGACAAACCCACTGCTGTGCAGTATGAAGCAGACAAACCCACTGCTGTGCAGTATGAAGCAGACAAACCCACTGCTGTGCAGTATAAAGCAAACAAACCCACTGCTGCGCAATATGAAGCAGACAAACCCACTGCTGTGCTGTATGAAGCAGACAAACCCACTGCTGTGCAATATGAAGCAGACAAACCCACTGCTGTGCAATATGAAGCAGACAAACCCACTGCTGTGCAATAGAAAACAGACAAACCCACTGCTGTGCAATATGAAGCAGACAAACCCACTTACTACTGTGCAATAGAAAACAGACAAACCCACTGCTGTGCCGTATGAAGCAGACAAACCCACTGCTGTGCTGTATGAAGCAGACAAACCCACTGCTGTGCAGTATGAAGCAGACAAACCCACTGCTGTGCAATATGAAGCAGACAAACCCACTACTATGCAATAGAAAACAGACAAACCCCACTGCTGTGCAATAGGAAACACACAAACCCACTGCTGTGCAGTATGAAGCAGACAAACCCACTGCTGTGCAATATGAAGCAGACAAACCCACTGCTGTGCAGTATGAAGCAGACAAACCCACTGCTGTGCAGTATGAAGCAGACAAACCCACTGCTGTGCAGTATGAAGCAGACAAACCCACTGCTGTGCAATAGGAAAAAGACAAACTCAACTGCTGTGCAATAGAAAACAGACAAACCCACTGCTGTGCAGTATGAAGCAGACAAACCCACTGCTGTGCAGTATGAAGTAGACAAACCCACTGCTGTGCAGTATGAATCAGAGAAACCCACTGCTCTGCAGTATGAAGCAGACAAACCCACTGCTGTGCAGTATGAAGCAGACAAACCCACTGCTGTGCAGCATAAAGCAGACAAACCCACTTCGGTGCAATAGGAAACAGACAAACCCACTGCTGTGCAGTATGAAGCAGACAAACCCATTGCTTTGCAGCATTAAGCAGACAAACCCACTGTTTTGCAGCATGATGGGGACAAACGATTTCAGTTTCCTGCAGATTTTCTGTTTCCAAGCCTTTGCATTGCAATTGAAATCGCTCTTGAAATTGGACGATCAAAATAAGAACACTCAGTACTACTTTCAGACAGATTTACTTCGCTAATCACATCAATAACACCGTCTTTGGTTTTACCTTTTTAAAGAAGCTCATGAAAATGAGAAAACCCGTCAACATCATTGGATGTATGCACACTTTTTACATATAATCTGCTCAAGTGATTTCAAAATTCTACCGGTCATTTACTGAATTTACCAGGTTACACAGAAGAAAACTGTTATTTTCTTTTTTCTTCCTTGTGACGAAACGCTTTCAAGACAAAACCATGGGATCAGTCCCACTAAAATCCCTAACAAACATAATAGATTTCAAATCTATGCCCCACTCCCCTCTCTCAACCCCCTCTCCCCCTTTCTCTCGCTTAGGACTGCCCGACCGACACTAGGACTAAGAGGAAAAAATTACGTCACGGTAAACCCGTGAGGCCTTTCGTTCTTGTCGGCCTTCCCCCCTTACCCCTCTCTCTACCGGCGACACAAAGGCTGGGTGCCACTCTCTCCACCACCCCCCTCCCCAACTCTCCTTCCCGCCTTTGAGTAGTAACGATGTGGAGATTTCAATTGCTGCGTGGCAATCGCCACCACCACCACCCTTTTCTACCCGGGGCTATCTTCACCTCCCTCCCCTTCTATCCCGGGGAAACCAAAGGCGATGCCGCTGCCGTGCTCTCCCACCCCCCCCCCCCTCCACCTGAGGCACGTGTGGCCGTATTTGAAACAAAGGCCTGTGGTCGATTTACACACAATGCCCGTTAAGATCAAACAGTTCCCGAGGCGACTAGTGATAAGACTAGATCCCTCCCCCCTCTCACCCCTGAGGTATGAGTGACAGGTTGTCAAACTCGAATTCCGCAGTTAGAATCCATATATACCAGACACACAGGGGATAACTTCACTGACCCCTCAAGACTGCCTGTAGACAGGACCAGTAGAAGACAAAAGAGACAACTAGAGAAGTCGTGGGACAATCCTGGTATCTCGTTGATCTCCAGTCATTCACTGCTCATTCCCAGGAAAAGTGAGTTGGAACTCTGTTTTACCTTTTTGGAATCTATGTATTGATTTTATGTATGCTGTGTGCATTAACATTGTAGATTTGTACAAATGCTTAGCAACATGTATCAAACTGATGAAGGATTATTCTGCATAGTAGTTTGCTTGCCATCTTTGTTAACTGTCTGACCATTGTTCTTTGTGTTTACCCTGACTTTTGCCAGAAGGCAATTCTATCTGTTAAGATAATATTTAATGTTGGTCAGGAAAACAGTATGCCTGTGCTAGGTTAAGAACTGCTACCCTGATTTATAAATACTGGTGATTGTTGGAATGATTTGTAGTGTATGACTTTAAGTCTACACCACATGTGTACTTGGACTCAGTGAAGCGAAGTCCTTGTGATTTAATTCATAAGAAACATGAAAGAGTTGTTTGACTGAAACTATGTAACACGGTATTACTGTCTCCTACCCTTTTGTAAGCTTAACGTAGTCTTTAAACAAAAGTGGAGATTAATAGTTATAGCAGACACTCTACCATAGAGAATACTTTGCTGGCTGCAGTGATGTAGATTTCCATCGGTCTCCGGTCATTGACCGATAAAAATGTAAAATGACCGATCGGCTCGACCTCCATCCGGTCAAATGTCCGATCCTAATACAAGCGAAGCAGTTGCATGTCCTATCGTTTTCGCGAGGTTGTGGACAAGTCTACAGCCGTTTTATTGTGCGGAGGCGTGCGAGACTGAGTAGCGTTGAAAGGCAGAGCCAAGCGCATCACGTGTTCGGGAAAATTTGCACAGCTCTGAGGCTGACGCACCGACTGAAGCGCGATGTGATAGGCGAGAGGAGCACAGACTTAGAATTCAGCAGAATTTCCGGCCTGCGCGCGGTTTGTTTTCCTTCACATCCGACAGTGGTAAAAACGTGTGCATCACGCCATCAGTCTTCATCATGCCACCAAAGAAGAGACTCAAATGTGAAAAAGATCAGCGATCTTTGAAATCTATGTTTGCACCATCGGCGAGTGTGCCAGAGGTGAGTGGCAGTGCGTCTACCAGTTCCGAATCGACGACTGATGCGTCAAGTGCCTCTTCCAGTTCCGTATCGACGACTGATGCGTCGAAGACTACAGGCAGAATTTGGTGTGCACTGCAAGGCGGAACAGGCTGTCAGTGAAGATGCAAGACATGATCCTGAAGACAAAGCTCGAAGGCCAGAAGGAAAGGGAAGAGTCCTGCACACCATTGTCAACAAGTGGGCAAGCAGGAAAAAGAGACAGTTGTTTCGCAACAATGATGCTGAATGAGTAATTTCTGTTGTCGTTTGCAGCTCGCAACAATGAACATTAACATTTAGTCATGAACATTTCCATTTATTTTACAACTTTCACTAAGCTTTGCCCTGATTCTAGTCATCAACATAATTGTGTTGATTTTATTTGTTTTTGTATTTTTTAATACTTTTCTCCAGTTCTAGTCGGCGGACCTTGAGTTAATAAAATACATTTATCACAATGAATCCTGTTCCGAGTCTGGTGTCCTATTATTTTGGTTACTCCAGGACAGTGTGTCCTATTGACATTTAATCTCTAGGACACAGTGTCCTATAGGGTGATTAAAAAATCTACATCACTGTCCAGGCTGAGTCTCACACCTGTGCTGAAAGTAAACCAGGGTAAATGTGAGCACTCGACAAACCAGCCATCAGATTCTCACCTATAAAAATTTCTTCGATGACTAGTACCGGAAAATTGCTCCTTCCACTACTAGTAAGAGAGAGGGGTAGGTGAAGTGTTAAGATAACTCCCATTGAGAAATTATCCCGTCCTTCCCCAAGAGGACCCACCGACACACATCCCACTCATCCCGTCACATTCCTCACGATCACTTTTTTGTTGTTGAGATTCTCTTCGTGCAAGACAATATGGTTTGTTATCAGAAGTGTCCTGTTGTCCTATGACTTGATAGGGTAACAAAACGAAATTGTTTCGGAAAATGTGATTAGATGAAGTGAGTGTTATAAGAAGTGGTCTTCAGAAAAAAAGAAAAAAGATATAATTTTCAGACTTACCTGGTTATCCAGGTGAAAATCCTTTCCCCAATTTGAAAAACTACAGTCTGAAAGGTTTATATGGAAATCCTTTCCTGTGTAGTGTTATGATTCCAGAAAAGGGAATGTTGTAGTGTAATGATTCCGGAAAAGGCAATGTTGTAGTGTAATGATTCCGGAAAAGGAAATGTTGTAATGTTATGATTCCAGGAAAAAAAGAATATTGTAATGATGAACAAATATGCTGATGTATGGCTCAAGTTCTAGTGAAATATGATGTGGCTAATGAACATGAACAAATATGCTGATGTATGGCTCAAGTTCTAGTTCTAGTGAAATATGATGTCGCTAATGAACATGAACGAATATGCTGATATGTGGCTCAAGTTCTAGTGAGATATGATGTGGATAATGAATATGAAGATAGTTGTGATTGCAATGAATAGTGGTCATGATAATCAAGGTAGTTAATCAGTTGCCCCCAGGTTGATAGTGTTCCCTGGACTGACGGGGACCGGCTGCTACTGAAGCTAGGGCCCTGGCCGTAGCTGGTTGACGCCCCGTTCTCCACCAGCTGTTACTGGTGTGGAGAGGCCGGCCTGAGCGCCGACAATCGCCCTACCTGCCACTGCGCCCGTGACCGACCACTATTGGGCCAGTGGGTTGGAGACGTCGCTGCTGGTGAGCTAGGACGTCGCTCCTAATTTTGTGCCAGCAACCTGCGTTCGAGGCCGTCGCTTGTGTGTGGTGTGTGGCCACAGCTTTTGGTTGGTGTTGAGCCACAGTTCGTGGATGAGACTGTCACCATGTTGCTGACAGAGACGCCACGAACGTGTGAGTTTTCTTTTCCTTCGTTCTTCATTGTGAGCCACAGCTTGGAAGAGACTTTGTTGTCAGACTTGACTCGTCGCTGCCGCCGTCGTCATCAGCGTTGGACCCGGCAGTTTTGATAGTTATTGATTTGATTGTATTGACTTGTTGTGTGTGTACACCTGATGGTGGGTGTGCCAACCTACGTTTAATTGTGTATTTATCTTGTATGTGTTTGCTTGATGGCTCGGGCAGCATAAAAAAAGTGTTATTTTGTTGCATAGCTATCCATGTTTGGATGAGTGTGTGTGTGTGTATGTGAATTAGAAAAAGTCGTGCATGCATCCATAATTCTGAGTGAGTCAGACTTCCACACACACGCATTTCCATCCGTAACAGATCTCCAGAAGGAAGTAAAAACACATCAGGCAGAGCCAGTAAAGCATCAGCAATACAGGGTTTAGATCTGTAATGCCATTTTCAATATTGCAAAACGAATAATATGGTGAAATCTCTGGTGGCACAAAAGCACAAACATACAAAATATCTTTTGATAAACCAAAAAGACTCTTATGAATAAGAAACATAATGACATTTTTGTGACCAGTATATATGGCAAACATTCCTTTTTGACCAGACATATAACCCAACCAGAGCGCCTTCCTCGTTTTGTAAAACAAGTAGCAGGTCTACATAACACTTTAAAGTTTCTCTACACACTAGATTGAAATTCAACAGCAAATGTCTCAACAAAACAAATAAAATAAAAAAAACAAAACGGTTATGACACAAACTCTTTATCAGCTATCTTGGGAAGCAAACCACTGACGTTCCAGTGTAAAAACATAATGGGTTTACTATTCATACATGGACTATTTAGATTGTCATGACCTCTCGCACGATCATGACCTTTCTCACTTTAACAATAGTTATAAAGACAATCAGAATTGCTTGCAGACGTTTCTGCACAAACATGTGAACAGACATACGAAGAGCTGACATTCATTAAAGAAATGTATACTCTGCTAGACAAAGCGGCCATAAAGAGCTACCAGAACAAAGATCTGTTTCATCACGAACTATGTAACCGTTGCCAAATTTATCAAACGAACTCATTTCATCTGCCTATGTTTCTATCACGTCTTTAGTGATGCCAGCATTACCCGTGCCAGCACTGTCACAAGCGTCTGCCACCGACACCTCTGTGTTACCTGCCAACGCTCTACCTGCACGTGCGCTCTTCTTAGACGTTTCACACATTGCTGGTGTCAGACTAACTTGCGTTCCCTCTCCTACGTTCACGGACATAAAAAATTGATATATCCAATGGATTAACATACTTATGATGAGGTCGGCCGTGTCCCTAAGTGACATGCTGAAGTTTGTCTGCCTGACAAAAAATAGTACTTTTGACCATCAATTATCAGATGGTCAAAACCCATAGACACCTTTTTATTGGCATTTTTGCGGCCTTCAAATGAGGAGCAAGGTGTTGTTTTTCCTGATCTCCCTGACACGCTGGGTAAATTACTTACCAATGTACACGTGATCCCTGCAACTTGCGTATGGCACTCAGTAGTCGCTCTTTGTTCTTGTAAAAGGTACAACAGCTGATGATGGTGGAGTCTGGTTTTCTGTTTAGCCCGTGAAGCCTGTCAATTTGAATGCCATTGGCCAGCTCGAGTTTGTCAGTGATCAGATCCTGAACCAGCCCCACACAGTCTTGCCTTGTCTCACGTTCCCATCTAAGTATGCCATGAGTTATTATGTTATTCCTCTTGGACCGTCCTCCTGAGTCATCAGTTTTCAGTTCTAACTGTAAGACATTATCACTCTGTCTGTCATGTTGTTCTTTTAACTTTTCGTTTTCTCGTGGAAGTTCAGACACTTCACATCTTAAGGACGACACATCCTCACGCAGATCTGCGCACGTACCTTCCAGTTTTTTCATGTCCTCTTTCATTCCATCAAAGTCAGTGTTTAATCCATAGAACTTCCTGGTTAGATCTCGCATACATGACATCAAGTCTAGTCTTTCAGAGTTGGTTCAGCGCAGGTCCTAGTAGGGGAGCGGTTAGAGGCGGCTGATGCTTCGTTGGCACTCCTCAGCCTATTTTGTCATGTGTGTGTGCGTGCGTGCGTGCATACCTGTGTGTGTGTGTGTGTGTGTGTGTGTGTGTGTGTGTGTGTGTGTGTGTGTGTGTGTGTGAGTGAGAGACAGAGGGAGAGACAGAGGGACAGCGATGGGTGCTCTCATTGGACTTTCCTCCTTTTTTTTAACAATTGATATATTTCCCCAAACTAGAACCATTAGTTAAGGGATTTTTTTAAGCAGCAATAAGGAGAGAGAGAGACAAAGACAGAGAGAGACAGAGAGAGAGAGAAAACTCTGAACTCCGAATGTTCTAATGAATAGGCCATTGGCCCATGTCATATGGGCTGTCACAAGGTATATATAGCAATAGAACTATTGGACGTATGGCATGAATAACACAAGTGTTGTACTCAAATTCCAAACATTTCACCCATGGTTCAAAATACTGTGGCGCATCTTCAAAGCCTTGTCTAGAAAAAGTGCACGGCGTACATTCAATGATTTGTGTTCAGATGCAAACAACATTGTCAACTTAAACTGAGAGGGACTACTGTAGTACTTGGCTGGGATATATTGTTCCCTTAATTCTTGATAAGCCGGACATTGCAATACAAAGTGGACTTCAGTTTCTTCTTGGCTTTCACAAAGCGGGCACATTAGTTCATGCTCCATTAGGTTTCTCCTGAAACGAATTCTGTGTACATTTAATTGCGACACTCCTAACCTCATTCCAATCAGACTTATTCTAGCCTTTAGATGGCTAACGGATTGTAGATAGGTGGCCAAAATTAAATCAGACTTAAATGTCCTGTAAAGCTGGAAGCGATCACTCCAATTTATTTCAACAGACCACTGCATTTTATAGTCTTGGATTAATCTACTTCTCAACGCTTTCAAAAACTCCGTTTCGTTCCCAACCCCATGATTCTCCCAAACTTCTTCAAAAATCCATACTTATGAAGAAAAAAGCAGACATTAGATGCCCAAGTATTCTTATTCGTACCATGAAAATACAACAACATTTGTAGACTTTATATGGCAGTCGATGAAGTGGCATTTTCAAAATTCTCACCCAGTATTTAATACTTTTAAGAAATAAATTGACATGCAAAGGAAACCTACCTAATTCTCCATAGATCATTACATTAGGAGTTCTGATGCTCACATTCAAAAATCTTTTCATGCAAAGAGGTGCACTTTTTCTACAAAGTCGAGATTACCAAATATGCCTCAGATTCCGCCCAGTAACTAAGTATTGGCTGAATTTGAGTGTCGAACAACTTAAAGATACAATAGGCGATTTTTCTCCCACAGACCACAAAAGTTTGAAAATGTTAATGACGCCTCGCTTTGCTTTGCTTGTTGCAGCGACATCGTAGCATTCAATCGTATGATTCGCAAAGAAACACTCTATCTCTCTCTCTCTCTC
>CM031624.1:4957621-4963284 GCA_018398815.1 Conus ventricosus | reverse complement strand
ACTTCAGTGAAGTTTTACCTTAGCAACAGGTATTTCCACTTCACCACCAATCTTTACCAAATTTTGTGCCATGGTAAAACACATCATGCCACAATAGCACACAAAAATTGGTGTGAAAATATGTTGTAGTTATCTTGTTATCTAAGTTTTTATATAGCCCTTTTCTGACACAAAAAGCAAGCCATGAGAGAAAAATAAATTTTATTAAATTTAATCTGTACACACCCATGTCCATTCGCCTTACATGAGCGTGTCTGTGCTCTTTGTAGCATAGCTGGCATGCCGTTGTCGACATCCATATTACACTCTGCACCTTCTCTTACTTCTTGTACGTGGACGAGGGGTTTGTCATCTTCATCTTGTGTTGGGTCAAGCTCCACGGAATCGACCGGCGAAGTTTTGCAGTCATCGTCACTGTCAAGCGTGTCTTCGTCTTCATAATCACTTACAGCGAAATATTCGGTCACCAGTTTGCCCAATTCATCTTGATCTACTGCTGGTAGAGTTGAAGACTGACCAGCACTGAGCAAAAAAGACAGTCTTTCTTTGCAAATCGTGGTTTTTGAAGCCATGCTGTTCGCGGCGAAAGGCGTAAACAAAGATCGGTCAGCCAACCCCTAAGCGCGATGTCCCTGCGGTTACCATGAAAGGTTCGTAACGCGATCCCTCATTGGTCTATCGGCTCGACCTACTTCGCTTTTTGTTTATGCCAAAGATTTCAAACAGTGTTTCGGATTGGCTGATTTTCACACAGTGAATGTGTGACAAAGAAAGTAGAGTTCATGACCTTTCCAACGATGTACAACATGCTGGGGCCCTTTCGAGGGTGCTCTACACGAATGTTGATCAAAATCATGTCTGCTTTTAGCGTTTACCAAGGATCATCGCTATGGGTTATCAGCTTAAAACGCATTTTAAATACATTTTCCGATTGAATTATAAAGTGCCGATTACACGTATGTGTAGTTTAAAGATTAAACATTCCAATTTTGATTAAAAGTAAAAATTGACAAATTCGACCTATCACACCTTTTCCGGGCCTCTACGCTTTTCGCTGCCTGCGAGTTAAGACTCATTTTGCGAAAACGGGTCACATATTATCAACTAAAATGGCAAACAACTTTATAACCGGTTGGGGCCAAGAATCTGGTATTTTACTGATGGTCTGCTTTACGCTTTCTCGTATATCTATGCGTTCAAAAGATCAGTAATTAATTCTTCAAACCTGCTCTTTAACTCTTCTTTATCAGCCTCCCTCTCCCAATCCAACTCGTAAGTATATTAATAAGCTCTGTAGCTACTTCGGCCTTCATTTTTAAAATCAAATAAAATCATAAATTAAAAAATTAAGTAATCAGTTTCTCTCATTTTGTGCAAGAAACTGAAGAAGTTATATGTGCGTGAGTGGGGCGGGGGTGGGGGGTGTGCGTGAGTGGGGCGGGGGTGGGGGTGTGCGTGAGTGGGGTGGGGGTATGGGTGTGCGTGAGTGGGGTGGGGGGGGGGTGTGCGTGAGTTACCTCCCTTAGTATTATTTTTAGCCTGTTGAGGGCCTTTATATATGTCGCGGTGGTATACCGCCTCTCGACACAGTTCTGGTGTATTTTTAGCCTTGTCGCGGCGGTATACCGCCTCTCGACACAGTTCTGGTGTATTTTTAGCCTTTAGGCTGGAGTCTGCTTCCTCGGCTAGTATTGATTTTTTCACAGCAGCTAGCCAGAAGACCACGTTTAATCACTCTGCCAGAACTCGCGAAAGCCAACGTCGCCTTGCATATATTTTACAATGAGCTTTCTTTTCTCATACAAGCTGTGGATAGAAATTCCGAGCTTGTGGAACTTTGGAAAGTAGAAAAAAACAAAATGATAAATCCATCAGTTTTCTACACAGCCTGGGTTCCATCAGAATTTCAGTTTTCAAATAATTCTCCCGGGACGCTTTTGGGTTAGATTTTTTTTTTTTAAAACAGCTTTGTTCTTTCAAGCCAATGGCCTAAAAGCAAAGATTGTCGAAGAGTTTACGATTTCCAGCTTTGATCTCAGAACCAGCTTTCAGTAAAACAGGGTAATTTCAGTCATGTTTTTTCAGCTTCATAAAAGAACCTTCTTCAATCGGCTCATCATCAAGTTGCTCTACAAAACAGTTACGTAAAAAATCATCCAGTTCACTTACTGTCATTTCACGTTTTCCTTGCTTCGTTTCCAAAAGATTTAGACTCCTCTTTGGCTGGGTTGGTTTTGAGCAAGGCTCGCCACGTTCTAATTTTTCAAGATACAAAATCATTTCCTGATAATACTTTTTGTATTTCAATATTATTCCTTTTTGATCATCCGAATAAAGCAAATGCTCAGTTCGGCTTTCTTGAGAACTAACATTCATTGCGGTCTCTTGTGAAGACGACCCAGCTTCCAAGCTTCACTTGGCCATTTTTTCTTCAGTGAAGTAACAGCGCTAAAACACGTCTTCACTTGTAAGCAGCTCCCTGAAGAATGATAGCAGCCAGAAGCTGGGGTTGGGTCCCGGCGAAAAATGATGTCATACCCCCTGTCGATTGGTTGAACGTGCACACGTGACAGCTCAGCCCATCACGTGATGATTAATAATGCAGTATTAGCTGCAGACCTCATGTGCAGCAGAGCGTGCAACGTCAGACAACTCTGCTAGCGAACCATTGTAGCAGCCTGTTGTCATGACAGTGGGGTCCATTTATCGATTTCGTGACGCCGATGAACAACAGTTGCACAAAAGCAACAATACACACCAATATTGATTGGGACCAGTCCCCGTGGTAGGACTGACAAGCCATATAAATGTTAAAAATGTTTAGTTGATTTTATGTCCCTGGAGAGAATGTAAATATTTATGTTCACGATCACCAAATCCCATTTTGCACGGAAACCCCCCATTTTAAAGTAACGATTACGTCGAATTTTAGAGGTTTTGCGTGTTAATTTTGGTTGTAAAACAGGTGTTAATTTTGGCTAAAAGTGACATGCGAAGGACATGATTTGTATGTGAAAAAGGGGGTTTTCGTGCAAAATAAGATGGGTGAGCTTGAACATAGATATTTACCTTCTCTTCTCCAAACATGATGTCCAGCCTCAAGCCCAAGGAGCCCAAGCATATCTACAATGTCAGATAGAGTAGGCTGGTTTGCCGCTTCACTGGAAGTGCCACCTGAAGGGTTGTCCGTTCTGACCAAGCCGACTACGCTACTGGTTGACCACATACTGGAAAGTCGAGACTGTTTCATGTTGTCCTTATTCTGAGAAGAGTTGGGGCCAGGATTACTTTCCACCTTCCCGCAGCGAAGCAGTAAGCTCCCTCAGTACAAGTACGTGAGGAGCAAACCCAGCATAACACCATCTGCTCTTCGTGTCATTGTCAACATGGCGAAGTTGAGAGCTCTCTTCTGCCTCACCCGCTTTAACTTAAAGGCTTGAAATACTGGGCAAAAACAGCTGCAGACTGCTCTAAAACTTGTGCAGCTGAATGCATGGTGTTTCCCAAGGCTTGCTGTCTAATTGCTAAGCAGAGGATGACCCCTAACTACAACACATCCAAGTAATTGTCGGACATCAAAGGCAAGCGTCCTCTCGTGAAATCGACAACTCACACCCCCGAGAGAGAGAGAGAGAGAGAGAGAGAGAGAGAGAGAGAGAGAGAGAGAGAGAGAGAGAGAGAGAGAGAGAGAGAGAGAGGGAGAGAGAGAGAGAGAGAGAGGAGAGAGGCCTCCTGCTGATATGCCTGGAGCTCCCCCCTTGAGGGTGGTAGAGGTGGCACCTGGGCCTGCAGGGCAGCACAGACTTCCTCCCCCGCCACAAGTCACACAGAAGGTTGCTCATCTCACGGCTCTTGGTTTCTCAGGGTGTTTGGGGGTTTTGCCTTCTGCTTTTCACGCTCTGACCAGCAAAAACTTAGGACCACTGGAGGGAAGAAGAGGCCTAGGGGGGGACACAGTGGCTACGGGCGGGAAGTCGAATACTTGAAATCGGTTGGTTGATGTGAGTTGTAGGAAAGGGCCACTCAACGGCTTCGTGGCCGACCTCTACTGACGTCTGTCTTTTAGGGGATGGAGAGTGGGATGTGGGATGGCTTCTGATCCCTGACTACGGTTTTTCCCAGATGTCTATAGCTACCTGCCAACCATAGCTTTCTGCCAATGGGAACCCTCCTTGCATCTTCCTGCCCGCCACCAGAAACACTATTCACTTGAGTCCTCAACAGTGCAGAACAAGGGTCCTTCCAGTCTACTGCTGGATTGACCTGACTTCAGCAGACTGTGAACAACGGATCCCTTTCCCGTCTACTGCTGGATTCACCTGACGTCATGCGACTGTGAACAACAGATCCTTCAAGTCTGCTTCTGGATTGACCGACTTCGTGCACACTTGGAACAAAAGATCCTTCCAGTCTGCTGCTGGGTTGACCTGACGTCATGCAGACTGTGAACAACGGATCCTTTTCAGTCTGCTGCTGGATTGACCTAACGTAATGCAGACTGGGGAACAACGGATCCTTCCAGTCTGCTGCTGGATTGACCTGACTTCAGCAGACTGTGAACAACGGATCCCTCCAGTCTACTGCTGCATTGACCTGACTTCATGCAGACTGTGAACAACAGATTCCTCCAGTCTACTGCTGGATTGAATGACTTCATGCAGAATGTGAACACAGATTCTTCCAGTCTACTGCTGGATTGATCTGACTTCATGCAGACTGTGAACAACGGATCCTTCCAGTCTACCGCTGATTGAACTGACTTCATGCGGGCTGTGAACAACGGATCCTTCCAGTCTACTGCTCCATTGACCTACTTCTGCAGACTGTGAACAAAAAGATCCTTCCAGTCTAAATGCTGGATTGACCTGACGTCATGCAGACTGTGAACAAAAGATCCTTCCAGTCTACTGCTGGATTGATCTGACTTCATACAGACTGTGAACAACGGATCCTTCCAGTCTACTGCTGTTTGACCTGACTTCATGCAGACTGTGAACAACGGATCCTTCCAGTCTACTGCTGGATTGACCTGACTTCATGCAGACTGTGAACAACGGATCCTTCCAGTCTACTGCTGGATTGACCTGACTTCATGCAGACTGTGAAAACGGATCCTTCCAGTCTACTGCTGCATTGACCTGACTTCATGCAGACTGTGAACAACAGATCCTTCCAGTCTACTGCTGGATTGAACTGACTTCATGCACACTGTGAACAACAGATCCTTCCAGTCTACTGCTGGATTGATCTGACTCATGCAGACTGTGAACACGGATCCTTCCAGTCTTCCGCTGGATTGAACTGACTTCATGCAGACTGTAACAACGGATCCTTTCCAGTCTACTGCTCCATTGACCTGACTTCATGCAGACTGTGAAAAACAGATCCTTCCAGTCTACTGCTGGATTGACCTGACGTCATGCGACGTGAACAAAAAACCCTTCCAGTCTACTGCTGGATTGATCTGACTTCATGCAGACTGTGTACAACGGATACTTCCCGTCTACTGCTGGATTGACCTGACTTCATGCAGACTGTGAACACGGATCCTTCCAGTCTACTGCTGGATTGACCTGACTTCTGCAGACTGTGAAAAACGGATCCTTCCAGTCTACTGCTTGATTGACCTGACTTCATGCAGACTGTGAACAACGGATCCTTCC
>CM031624.1:4917621-4952621 GCA_018398815.1 Conus ventricosus | reverse complement strand
CCGCTAACGGAAGCAGTTCGTGGAGTCCTTCAAGGGACTCCCACACAACAGAAGAAACACGTGTCGTCGCCCGACGGAGAACTCTGAAGCTGTTTAACACACACGATGTCGACTGATTACTCGGTCAGCCTCTCCACATCCCTCTGGATGGAGACAGCGGCTGGGCACGGGCTGCACCCCACACTCGGCTGGCAGTCAGCTTCATGTCGAACACAGGGCTTCACCGACACCTGGGGAATTGATAGCTCCCTTGATTATCTAGCCTACTTCCTACATATTTATCGTTCTTGTTTGTCACTAGCAGTCACTCTTCACATAATACACTTCACTGGAATTTAGGGGAAAATACCGTTAATCTCTGCTAAGTTTCATTGCAGTAGATCTTACAATAGAAAGCATTTCCTCGATTAACACCATGAGTGCTTACATTGAAGAAAAGGGTTTCCATGCATACCCCTTTTCAAAGTACTAAGAATACAATTATTGCATATAAAGGAACAATTATTATTTGTCCCTTTTATCATGAAAAGAATGTTTTTACTTTTACACATCATCATCACTAGACGTGTCCAATTACAT
This sequence comes from Conus ventricosus, assembly GCA_018398815.1. Classification (NCBI taxonomy): domain Eukaryota; kingdom Metazoa; phylum Mollusca; class Gastropoda; order Neogastropoda; family Conidae; genus Conus; species Conus ventricosus. Next base: position 4,952,042 of record CM031624.1, on the reverse strand, counting down.
ATCAAGGAACGATTTTCATTTGTCCCTTTTCATCAAGAAGAGAATGTTCATCATCGTCGCTAGACGTGTCCAATTCCACACAAAGGAACAATTTCCATTCATCCCCTTTTTATCAAGAAAAGATTTTTTTTTCTTTTTTAAAAATCTTTCAACACGTAGATAAATAAACTGTTGCAGATTGAGGCGCGGAACAGAACAAACTCGGAGTGACTATGAAAATAACATACTAAAAACATAGGACAGTTGAGCAGCACAGTTGCGTAAGAGCTTTCCACAGATCCGATCTGGTCCAACAGCTTTGTTCATTTTCTACTACTAACCGTAGGATGCCTACAACTGAGAAAAAAAAAGAAGAAGAAAGAAAGAAGAGAGAAACAAACAAAAGAAAAACAGATGAAACATTTGGCCAAATTATTCTATCAATGTCTGTTAGATAGAATGCCAATCAGTTTTCTGAATTAAAAAACGAAAATTGGTCTGAAATATTTACAAAATATTTACAAACAGAAAAAAAGAGAGGCATAGAGGGGGGAATAGTTTGATATTGAAATCTTTAGATTTGCATACCAGGGACTTACAGATTACCAAAATGGAACCTAATCGTAGTCAGACCAATGTTTATTATATGTTTTGTCGTCCTTTTTTCTGCGACGACTGTTTCTTTTTTCTTTCTTTTACCTTTTGGCTGCACAATGCTCACAAAAATGCGAAACATTAGATGCATGTTGAATGTATTCTGACAACATTTGCTTTTTTCATTGTATGGGTGCTTTATAAATGAGCTTCGGGGGAAGGAATTTTAATAAGACTCAAATGGTTTATTGTGAAACATTTCTTATATAACGTCATTGAAACACGTCCGGTAAGAGTTGTAATGCTGGACATCTACGGACGTACCCAAACAGGACAAACCTAAAACCTCCCCCTGCAACTGTTATATATGACCTAATCTGACCATATGAGCATTTACACACCCGCCTGCCTTAGCAAGTACCAAGTGTGTGTGTGTGTGTGTGTGTGTGTGTGTGTGTGTGTGTGTGTGTGTGTGTGTGTGTGTGTGTGTGTGTGTGTGTGTGTGTGTGTGTGTGTCTGTGTGTGTGTGCGTGCGTGCGTGTGTGTGTGTGTATGTGTGTGGTGGGTGGGTGGGTGTGCGTGCGTGCTTGCGTGCGTGTGTGCGTGCATGCCTACGTGAATGCGTGCGTGTGTGTGTGCGTAGACTATGCTGTTGGAGACCCATGTGACCCCACACAGACAGAAGATCCATGCGTTGCTGGTGCCAGCTGTGTTGAATCGGTGTGTGTCTGCAACCCGGACTTTTCTTCCGAACGTGGAGACGTCTGTGGTATGACTTTGTGTGGTGTGTGTGTGTGTGTGTGTGTGTGTGTGTGTGTGTGTGGTGTGTGTGTGTGTGCGTGCGTGCGTGCGTGCGTGCGTGCGTGCGTGCGTGCGTGCGTGCGTGCGTGCGTGCGTGCGTGCGTGCGTGTGACTCAAACTCAGATTATAAGATTCATATTTTAAGCGTCAGGAGAACCCTCAATCATCTGTAGGGGTTTATGGAAAACTATAATTGATGGATAGACCATACTTCATCTGGGCCAGTATAGGCCCATACAGTGATCCATTATTGACTTGTCATATTCTTGCAACCATTAACATATTTCCTCATTTAAAATCAGCGTTGCCTAGCATTTCACCTGGCATAGTTAATGGGTAGGCATAATTATATTTGAAAGCTGTTCAAATCACTTCAGTCATAGCAATTTGTTTTTGGAGCACCTGTCCAGAAAATTTTTTTTTTCATATTCACCACATTACATGCTGAGCATTTTCTCTCATCTCTTGTAGTGTTTGTGTATCTACTCTTTTCTGCTTGAAGGTCATGAACGCTGATGCAAAGTCTGCTGAGATCACGTCTGTGTTCGAAGATCATGTGTTCGTTTGTTTGTTTGTTTGTTGTTGTTGTTGTTTCTTTTTTTTACGTTTATCATGGATGGTTCTAGTCGGAGTTTTCAGTAATCTTATTGGAAAAGCAATATTTAGATGTGCCTTTTATGCTGGTCCCAGAAGTCCATGTAATTAGATTCTCATTTCATGATATCTTTTGTTTTTCATGCTCCCGGTGTAACGAAAAGTTTTAACTCCGCGAATGGTTTAACTCCCAAGGAGTTAAACTGTTCATATGTAAATTTTAACTACACGGGAGTTAAACTAGAATGACTCCCACCCTGTGTCAAAATAACTCCACTCAGTAAACTTCAAAATGTTCTAAAGTATTTTTTGTACAAGTCTCAACAAATTCTGGAAATCATTAAAGGGGGGGGGGGGTCATTTTGTACATATATCAGACTTAATTCCCACCCTGTAACAAAATAACCCCCCTTCAGGTGTGTGAAAATTTTAAGTTGACCCAAAGCTCCGAGACCAGCAGGCGGGGTTCCGGTGAAACAGATCCTGTGCCGACTAGATCGCCAGCCTCGTGATCATCATCGAACAGTCCTTGGAGTGGAACTCGCCCTTTACATCAACTTCATCGACTATGAAAAGGCCCTCGACAGTGTAGACTGAGAGACACTATGGAAGCTACTGGGACATTTTGGAATACCAGAGAAGATCATTTCTCTCATCCGGTGCACCTGTCAGGATATGGACTGCAGGGTGGCTCATGCAGGCCAGTTGTCAGACGATTTTGAGTTGAAGATAGGAGTGCGCCAGGGATGACTGTTGTCACCTTTCCTCTTCCTCCTGGTCATCGACTGGATCATGAAGACCACAGCAACAGGCAGGAACATTAGGATACAATGGACACTCTGGACGCAGCTAGATGACCTTGACTTTGCTATCGACCTGGCACTCCTCTCCCACAGTCACACACAGATGCAGGACAAGACCACCCGCCTTGATACAACATCAGCAGGAACAGGGCTCAAGATGAACAAGAAGAAGACCGAGCTGATGAAGATCAACACCACATGCAGCATCCCAGTCACAGTCGGAGGCGAGCCCGTCAGGGAAGTAGATTCCTTTGTCTACTTGAGAAGCGTAGTTGACATGCGGGGGCGCACCGACTGAGACATCATGGCCAGGATAGGCAAGGCGCGAGCAGCATTCATCATGCTAAAGAACATCTTGGCCTCAGAAGAGATCAGAAGGACAATAAAATTGCGTATCTTCACGTCAAACGTGAAGTCGGTTCTGATCTACGGCTGCGAGACTTGGAGAATGACCAAGGCAATACAGCAAAAAATTCAGACCTTCATCAGCACCTGTCTGAGGCGCATCTTCAAAATCAGATGGCCAGAGAAGATCACCAATGAAGATCTATGGAAGCAAGCAGGACAGGAGGCAGTGGCTAAGCAGATTCCGCGGAGGAAGTAGGGCTGGATTGGACACACTCTCAGGAAGCCAGCATCCAGCATCACACGCCAAGCCCTGACATGGAACCTGCAGGGGAAACGGAAGAGAGGCCGACCTCGCAGCAGCTGGGGGCGAAACATTGAGGCAGATATATAAAGAGACAGGGTACCAACTGGACAGGCATTTAGCGAGCAGCCCAGAACCGAGAGCGATGGCGGAGTGTTGTCAATAGCCTATGCTCACCCTTGAGCTATGGGCCTAAGTAAGTAAGTAAGTAAGTAAGTAAGTAAGTAAGTAAGTAAAAGTTTAACCCCTGCGATATTGGGGAAGCCAGTTTTTCACAGTTTAGAATAACTCCCCTGGGAGTTAATATACTCAGAGGCATAAAAAACGCGAAAAAAATAGAGACAGTGCACGATTGTTCACATTGTGAACAGGACGTAAGCAATGTCGTTGGCACGTGCAACATTAGCAGTACGTGGTGTCTTGGCCGGTTGTAACCTCGTAACAGTGGGTGAATGTTGCCGGGTCAGCGTTTTTGGTACGAGGAGTGCGTTTGCCATGTGGACTACCTACGCCACGTGCATCAATGTGAATTGCAACTCAATGTGGCCCCCATTGTGGGGCTATAAATTTCCAAACCCCAAAAAGTTCAAATCATCCCTTCCAGAGGCGCCAACATAATGCCGAGACTTTCTCGTCAAGATCGTTGCATACAATGGGGCAACTGCAGGCTGGGGTTCCAATGAGGCAGGTCGCTATCGCATTCGGAGTCCACATTTCCACCGTCTATCGCCTTCTGGACCGCTTTCAAGCAAGAAACACCACTGATGACAGACCGAGGAGCGGCAGACCGAGGGTCACCACAGCAGCCCAAGACCGCCATCTTCTTCGTCAGCATCGACGGGAGCCTTACCAAACCGCTGCCAACACAGCCAGGAACACCGTCGGCAACCATGGCAGGCCAATCAGCAACAGGACCGTGCGTCGCCGACTGAACACAGTTGGTCTCCAATGCAGGCGTCCAGCCCGGCGACCTATCCTGACACTCCAGCATCGCCAGAACCGTCTGCAGTGGGCACAGATCCACGTGCATTGGCGCCATCGGGACTGGGGCCGAGTCCTCTTCAGTGATGAAAGCCGGTTCTGCATCGACCCAGGCGATGGCCGCATCCGGATCTGGAGAAGAGCGGGGAATGCTTCACGGATGCCAACATCACCGAAAGGGACCCATGGGGTGGTGAAAGCATCATGATCTGGGGGGCTATCGGCATAAATCGCCGTATTGGGCCAGTCATCTTCCAGAATGTGGGTCCAGGACGTGGTAACGGGGTCACTGCTGTTCATTACATCGACCAAGTTCTGAGGCCCCACATCCTGCCGCATTTCCAGCGGCATCCACAGAACCTGTTTCAGCAGGACAACGCAAGGCCGCACACTGCCCGTGCTACGCAGAACTTCCTGAGGCAGAACAACATCAATCTGCTGCCTCACCCAGCCCGTTCTCCCGACCTTAACCCAATAGAGCATTTCTGGGATGCGCTTCAGAGGCAGTTGAACCAGCTCAACCCCAGACCCCAGACAGCAGCTCAGCTTGCTGTTGCTGTGGGCCAGGTGTGGTGGCAAGTCCCCCAGAGGCAGACCAACACTCTGGTGCGCTCGATGTACCGCAGGTGCACAGCTGTGATCAATGCTCGAGGTGGTCACACCAGATACTGACATTCTGCTGTTAACACAGGGTCAAGGTCAAGTTCATGTGACCTTATTTTCTACCAGAATGAACTTTGAAAGGACACTTTTGCGGTGTTCGATTGCTTTTTCTCACTTCTATTACCAGTTCAAAGGAATCGGTAGCCAAATTACATCAAAATTTCTATACAGTTTGTTTTCGCGTTTTTTATGCCTCTGAGTATATGTACACGTTTTTTGTTGTTGTTTTTTCTGACATGAAACGATTCCAGGGGAGTTACTTTGTAACAGAGGGGAGTTAATCTGACCATGACTAAGATGACTGACTCCCCACCCACCTATTCCCGGATGTCCTACTGTAAGAGAATGGAGAAGGGGCTTTAATGTTCATCATCATCATCATCATCATCATTGTCATCATCAACAACCACAGCAGCAGAAACAACAACAACAACAGCAACAGCAACAACGTCTTAGCCATCGTGGTCGTTGTCGGTGTCGTCGTCGTCATTATCTTATATATATATATATATATATATATATATATATATATATATATATATATATATATATATATATATATATATATATATATATATATATATATATATATATATATATATATATATATATATATATTTTTTTTTTTTTTTTTTTTTTCACAGGTAGAATTTTCCGTTGCCCGGAATAGGAACTAGATTGAGGATGCTTTGCAGTGATCATGATGTCCTTGGTAAAAGACTTGATGAATATGCTCATTATTTCAGTTTAGCAGGATGGCCTCTAAACAAGGCACGGAAAGAACTGGAAAGAGGAGCGAGTAAGAATAGACAGGAAACACTATTTACTGAGAGGAAAAAGAAGGGCAAAAAGATAGCATGGGTCACCCAATATGACCCCAGACTTCCTTCAAAATCAAAATTAATTCGGAACAATCTGCATATCTTGTATGCTAATCAACAGAATAAAGAAATTTTTCCCCAAAAAACTATCATTTCAGCATACTAGCAGCTAAAAAGCCAGTCTTGTCGAATAGTATAAGTACTGGTTATAGTTACCAATGTTGTTCACTAGTAGAAATTCATGCTCGATGTAAGTTGCGCAATAGCTTCCTTTTCCTTACTTCTTTGCTCCTCCATTCCCCCCCCCCTCCACCACCCCTACCCCCCACCCACCCCTATCCCCCCCCACCCCGACCCCCACCCCTTTTTTCCCTCTGTCTTCTTGTCTTTGTCCTAGTGTTTCTCTTTCTCTCACTCTCTAGTCCTGTGTCTCTCTCTCTCTCTCTTTCTGTCCCCCCCCCTCTCTCTCTCTCTTTCCTTCTCTCTTTCTCTCCCTCCCTCTCTCTCTCTCTCTCTCATCTCTCTCTCTCCTCTCTCTCTCTCTCTCTCTCTCTTTCTTTCTCCCCCCCCCCCCTTTTTTCTCCTTCTTTCTCTCTGTCTGTGTTCTTCTTTGGGACTCTCCTCTCTCTCTCTCTCTCTCTCTCTCATCTCTCTCTCTCTCTCTCTCTCTCTCTCTCTCTCTCTCTCTCTCTCTCTCTCTGTCTGTCTTCTTGTCTTTGTCCTTTTGTTTCTCTTTCCCTCACTCTCTAGTCCTCTCTCTCTCTCAATTTTCTCCACCCCACCCCTCCCCACTTCCCTCTCTCTTTTCTTCCTTCCATCATACCCCCTCTACCCCAATCCCTACTATCCCTAGACTGCAACACCCCCCCCACCCCTCCTCCAGCTTTCCATCCTTTCGTTATTCTTCTACCAGTTGTTCCACGACCACCACCACCACCTGCTCTTTTCCCCTTTCCCCCCTTTCCCCCACCCCCCTCTCTCTCTTCTTGCATTGAGTTTGTGTTTTGCGTAGCACGTGAATGATATGTAACAGGAGGAACTGGATGTAGCCTATGCCAACACTGAACTGTTATTTCTTGACTGTTTTCAAACTGGTCACATTTCACATTCTCCTGATGAAGCCTGTGTGCGAAAGCTTGAGTTTTAATGTTGATTTTACCCTTGTGTGGAGAAAATGAAGAACTTGTTTTTACCTTGTATATATATATATATATAATATATATATATATATATATATATATATATATATATATATTTTTTTTTCCATTTTAAAATTCTATTTTAAACTGGTATATATATATATATATATATATATATATATATATATATATATATATAATATATATATATATAAAACCAGTTTAAAATAGAATTTTAAAATGGAAAAAAAATAAAAACCTACAAGCTTGTTTCAAGCTAGATAAAACGCTCTCCTCAGGGTATACAATTTGGGCACGCCACCGGTGTTATATATTGTGGTGTGTGAGCGTGTCAGCTCTGTGCGTGCGGCACGTGGCCTGCCGGTTTTTTTTTCTTTTTTGGGGCGCGTTCGGGGGGGACGTGCCACGGAATGGTGCATTGACAAAGATTTCCATTTATGCCTGCAATTGTTTATCATTTCTACTTTCGAGTTCAGGGATGCTAGGTGGGGTTTACATAATATCAGCCACTTTTCTGTAGTACATAAGTTGCATTTTTTAGAAATCTTGTTGTATGGTGTTGCTCTTTTTATAATTTTCCATGATATGTTGTAATCTATTTTCTTATTTTTAAGCTTCCAAACATATTTACTTAATTCTGTTTGGTTTTTATATTTTTCATTTTGAAAGACTGTTTATGGTTTGCATATCTGGTTTTAAAATGGTTTGCCGTGATCCCTATGTATGTTTCTTTATCACTGTCTGTTGTTACCGTAGCTTGGTACACAATGTTGTTGTTGAGACATTTATTGTTCAGAGGGCACTGGTCTTTTTTGTGCAATTACAAGATATCCTTTCATCACCCTCTTTGGTTGTGTTGTTTTTGGTTTTATTGGAAGAATCAATTATATTTTTAAGGTTGGGCATACACGAGTATGATAGCTTGACAGTATTTTTGTTGAATGTTTTCGATAGTACATGCTCTTTTGGGAATGATGTTTTAAGGATTCTGAGGAATTCTTTTCCTACGTTAGTTTTTGTTCTTCCATCATATGGAGGGTTATACCATATAATTTTTCTTTTCCTGTTTTTTCCTGTTGCTGTTCATGTTATTATCTGGGTTATATTGTAATTTGTAGTTGTAGCCACTTTTTTCAGCGCCTCTTGGTATTCAGCTGCTGCACTGTTAAATTCTTTCTCATTGCATGACAGTTTAGATAATCTTTTGTTTATACCATTAGGTATGGTTTTTGAGATAGAGGGTGGATGGTTACTATTGATGTCTACGTAGACAGGTGTGTCATTAGGTTTTTTATATGGTTTGTATGTATGATCCTTAAGGTCTAATGTTATGTCTAAATAATTTGCTGTTTTTTTGTTGGCTTCTACTGTGATTTTTAGGTTATGGCTTTGAAAAATTTTACAAAGTTCTTTTTTCTTGTTTCAAAGGTTTTTTGGTTTATTGTTTAACATGGCAAGACCGTCATCTCTGTATAAGCCAACCTGTTTACCAAGTATTTTCTGTATATGAGACAACATGAAAAGTCCAACTAATTCACAAGTTTCAGCTCCATCATAAGATCCCATCGTGACATCGAATGCGGAATTTCTGCTGGTGTTTTTATCCAAGTTTCACTGTTGCTATGGAGAAGGGTTTTCTTAGTGTGGAGAATGATTTCCATCTCAGAATCTGTTATATTTGTATAATTGTTGGCGAATCTTAGTGCTTTAGTAAGTAATTCCTCATCAATGGAAGGGTAGAAGTCCACTATGTCAAAAGTAATGAACACTGTATTTTTCTGTTTGTTCAATTCTTTAAACCATTGGATAACTTCGTAACTATTTTTCCAGAGATTGAATTCAGTGTTTGTTTTTATGTCCTCTATTGCTTTTTCCAGGATCTTTTTACTAATTTTGCCTAATTCAGATTTTGATGGTAGAGAACTATAAAATGCCAATCCTAACTCAAACCGCTCTCAACCAGTTTCGAGCGGTTTGAGTTAGGATAGGCATTTTATAGTTCTCTCCTGGTAAACCCTACAAACAAACATACTGTGTAGGATTATCCGTTTTCAATACTAATTACTATTTTTTTCAGATTTTAGTTTTTGCTTAATCCTGTGTTTTTCCTGATCATTTTCAATAACATCATTTTCGCACAAACATTCATCAAATGAGTCTCTGTCTTTCATGTGAAATAAAACTACAGTCTTTAACTGTTCTCTAAAGTCTTTTAAAACTGAGTTATATTTTTGACATAAAATCCACACACTTATCCTAGCATGTCTTCCACTGAAAGCAAGTTTTGATAAAGTGTTTCTCTTTTAACTATGTCTCTTTCTGCCGAACAGTCATCTATAATAAATAGTGTCTGCGTTCCTTCAAACAGTTTATAAAACTGTTCTAAACACTCACTCAGTTTATTGCTAGGATCAACTAAAAATATGCTATCATCTGTCCATATAAACCTTCTATCATGATATGCTTTGTTCCATTTAAGTGTTGGACAGAAAATCACAATATGATTAAAATTATAGCGATAAACTGTTTGTAATAGGTCTAGGACAAATATTGTTTTTCCACAACCAGTCTGCCCACAAATCAATGAACAATGAGGCTCTTTTAGCATAAAGTTTAACTGCTCCATAGTTTTATAACAGAATTTAATCTAATCCAGTTATTGTTTTTATCATGCTCTCTGTCAAAACTTGTTCAGTATAATAAAATCCTATAAGATCTAAATGTGTAAGATTAATCCAATTCAGTTCTGTAAGATTGTTTCTATTTAGACTAATATTGATTTTGTTGCTTGTTGTTATGACCTTAATATCCTCACCATTGTGAAGAATGACGATAGCAACTTTAAGACTGTCAACATCTAAGTTTTGCCAGCTAATTAGAATTCCTTTTAAAAGGACGTCACTAACGCCTACTGCCCCATCCCTCTCCTTATCTTTTAAGACAGAAATTTCAAATATCATTGTGAACGTGTCTCCTAATTTCATTTGCGGAATGAACTGTAATTTTGTAGAAGCATCTTTCAAAACCGATTCTCTTCTGTGAGGATGTACTGTTTATTCCCATACGGCTTTATTTCAATCTCTTTCCGACTATTGTCCTCTGGCTAAGCCTTACATGTAAAGGGCCAGAGTTGAATGCTTTTCTGAAACTTTTTTGACGGCTAAAAAATGTAAATGGGCTTATGATTCAAATTTTATGTCCCATTCTAAATATGGTTCTAAGTGCCATTTGCTGTCAGGTTTTCGAACTATTTTATATTCATACTGGCCAGCATTATTTGCTTCTACATGCGCAGTTGTTCTAGTTTAGGAAACCTTTTGCTGTCGCCTACTTCTTTACGTTTATAATCACCATCTTTAGTGTACTCAAAACCATACAAAGCGCCTATCTCACCGTTCTGTTCAAAGTCCGTAACGTCTGCAATGTCTTTTAATTCTAAAGTTATACACCTCACAGGCGCTAATGTAACTCCCGATTCTTCTGGCCCACGTGACATTTTTTAGAACGACTAATTATTTTATTTCTAAAACAATGTGTAGGTTATCACATTTCACAACTTTCCCCGCTTTGTCTTTGATTTTTATATTAAATGATCCGACCCTCCCACAAACTAATCTTTAAACTGTAAATTAGGGAATTGTATAATTTCATAATCGCAATATGCAGCTTTCACTGACGGAAGAGCTCTTAAAACAGTTGAGGGCCTTCCATCATATAAGTTTTCATCAGTGCTCAGCTCGTCTAAATGAACATAGAGTAATGAATGTAATGCAAGATCGAGCGGACTTTCCCCCCCATAAGTAGTTTGTCTGGTGTAACACTAAAACTATGATGTGGGCCGATTGGTAGTTGTAAAGCCTAACATTTTAGCTAGCTCTCTATCAAAATAGTAACCTACTTCTTCTTCTTCAGGTTTGAATGTTAACATTGTTTTCAAATTTGCATTGTTAACTTTGAGAGTAATGTCGAAGTTACTCATTGCTTCTTTTAGTGAGCAAAACCCGTAATAACCATCAGGTATTGTTAACTGGCTAACTAATTTTCCTGCATTATTAAATTTTTTAATCTTATTATTCTCCTTGGATTCACTTATATTAAACCATACGACTTTGTAAAAAATTTCATGGAGCGCTGAATATTCATGAAAAAGATTAAAGATATACATTACTAAATTTTTTTTTAAAAAGCATGTCTGTTAAGCATTATCCAAAAGTACCTACAGCGCCAGAGTCGCCAAAAGAAGAGATAGTAGAAACCCTGACATAAAAACCTTTAGATTAACAAACATTACACAAATGCAACAAAAACTAGAGCAGGACCTTTCAAAATACAGCAAAACCAAACGAAGGTATTCTGCTGCCTTTAATGCTGTTACATATGTTAATACTGGAACATCAACTATAAGTGCACTATCAGCAGGGAAAGTGTTGGTCTCTTAGCAACAGGTGTTGGTGCACCGCAGCTTTACCACTAGGGGGTTTGTCTTTAGCTCTTGGCCTGTGTTCATTAGCTGTAAGTGCGGCAGGCAAAAAATTAAAAACTAAACTCCAAAAGCACACAGCTATGGTTCAACTAATAACAGCTAAACTTAGTTCGTTCAAACTGACAATAAATAAGCGCTAGTTGACTCAAACATCACGGATGAAGAATTTAGTCGTTTACAGGCCGATTTTGATGACTATAAAAGACAAAAGTTTGATCTTCAAAAAAAGGCAAGGGCAAGTTTTTCTCAACAGCCAGACGCCGAGCAGATAAAAAAGGAAAGTTTAAAAAAGTAAACGAGACATTAAACTCTGTTGAAAACAGCTCACATTAACAACAACAAAGGGGTTTATACTTTAGTTTATGAGTCCAAGCACAAAAAGACCGTTGATATTGATTCTGATTAAGACGCCTTTGGGAGTCGTTGTATTTTTTTTTAAATTTAAATAAACAGTTTGAGTTAGAAAAGGAAACTCAACATGGCTGAGATATATGAAGGACAAGACGAATTGTTTGAAGGAATGCTTAAGGGAGAGCGTTTGTCAAAAGCTTTAAACGATATTGATCTAGAAGTCATTGATCCAACAAACGTACAGGCAAGTGTTGTGCATGCTATTTCTCAAGTTCCAGGTAAACTAACAATAGACCCGCCAGTTAAAGTAATGTTAGCTGTTTTAATTGACTATATAACAATAAATGAAGAAAATCTAGAGGTCTGGGTCTCAACTAAACAACAGGTTATTCTTTCTCATAATGACTTAACACCCGGTTGGGCAGACCAACTGCTTACACAGTTTGATGTGGCCGCTGAAGAAGCCAAAATGAGAGGCTCTGGTTGGTCAGAGGGCGAAGTCTTAGAGATCAGATTAAAACAGGCTAAATATGCGCCGATTGTTGGCAAGTCTCACATTCCACTACCTCCAGCATTAGTCGCAAAACGAGCAGTTCTAAACATAAAGAATTCGGACGACAAATGTTTTATGTGGTGTGTTCTTGCAAGGCTGCATTACGTCCGCAAAAACGCAGAGAGAGTGTCTAACTATGAACCTTACATCAATGATCTTAACTTTAGTGGAATATCCTTTCCTGTTAGCGTGGACAAAATTGATCAGTTTGAAGAACAAAACAAACCAATAACTGTTAATGTATACACATGGTCTGAGAAAACAAATTTGGTGCCTATTAGAGTGTCTAAAGACAGCCCAACAATAGGCGACCCAGCCAAAAGTCATGTGGACTTACTCCTAATGCCTTCGCCAACGGGCTGTCTCAACATTACACATTGATACGCACAATGAGCAAACTAATGCAGCATACTTCAAAAAATGGTCATAAACAAGAATTCTGTAGAAAATGTTTAACAAGAATTCCATTCTTTCAAGCCGCGCTTGAACATAAAAAACATTGTAAAAGTTCTGTAGACTGTAATACAGAACTAATTACGTCCCCACCCGGATCTAAAGTTAGTTTTAAGAACTGGAAACGACTGCAAACTAGTCCATATGTTGTTTACGCAGACTTTGAGTCGCTTATTGTTCCTTATGAAGGGCCAACCCCACAGAAACTTCCGAAAACAGTCTTAATGAGTAATCATCAGATCTGTTCATTTGCCTTCATTATTGTCAGGTCGGATGGCGTTCATTCAGAACCAGAATTATATAGAGGGCCTAATGCTGCAAAATACTTCTTAGAACGCATGCAGCAAGTGCGCAACGCTGTTCTAATAATCTAAACTTATCTGAAATGATAATGACGCCCGAAGACCAACAACAGTATAAATCAGCCACACATTGTTGGATTTGTGGGGCGGCCTTGGTTGCCGCCGGTTTAGGCCTCTCATCAGACGCAGAGAATCCAACAGTAAGAGACCATGATCACATTAGCGGAAAGTTCAGAGGAGCAGCGCACAGTAAATGCAATCTTCAACTAAAGGTTGAACCAAAGACATGGAAGCTGCCCATCTTCTTTCATAACTTGCGAGGTTACGACTCTCATCTTATATTGCAAGCAGTAACCAACGCCTTCAGGGTAACATGCATTGCACAGTCATCAGAAAAGTACATGTGTTTCACTTTAAATAACTTGTCTTTTTATGACTCTATGCAACACCTGATGGGATCATTAGAGGCGCTGGCTATGTCCTTAAAGTCCTGCCCAATAACGGAAGAATATTTTGACCCAACTCTTGTTAGAAAGGGCGTTTACCCTTATGAGTACATGAACAGTTGGCAAAGGTTTGACGAAGATACACTTCCACCTAAAGACGCGTTCTTTTCTAGTCTTAGAGGAAAGGGCATCAGTGATTCTGATTACCAGCATGCTCAAGATGCGTGGCAGAAGTTAGATTGTAAAACGATGGGAGACTATCATGATGCATACTTGATGGCCGATGTATGTTTGTTGGCGGACGTCTTTGAAAATTATAGAAAGACCTGCATGAAACATTACAGCCTGGATCCCGCGAATTACATTTCTGCGCCCGGGATGAGTTGGGACGCTTTCTTAAAATTTACAGGAATACAGATTGATTTATTGTCAGATTTACCAATGATTCAGATGATTGAAAACGGATTGCGTGGAGGAATTAGTATGGCGTCGCATCATTACTGTAAAGCAAACAACAAATACTTGGACGACTATGATCCAAGTAAAAGGTCTAACTATCTCATGTATTTAGATGCAAACAATCTGTATGGATGGGCTATGGCGCAATCACTTCCATTACGTAACTTTAAAATGTACACTGGCGGTATTAAAAACATTCAAGAATTTGTAGAACAACTGCATACTCTTACAGCTGATCGTAAAAGAGGCCTTATTCTAGAAGTTGACTTAGAATATCCTCAGGAACTCCATGACCTGCATAATGACTACCCATTAGCAGCAGAAAGTCTAAAGATGGCAAAAACAGAGCCGCCTAAACTTGTGCCTAATCTTCGTGGCAAAAAAAATTATGTCTGTCATTACAGACTTCTACAATTTTATTTAAGACATGGTTTAAAGTTGACAGCCGTTCATCGTATAATTGCTTTTGATCAAGAACAGTTCATGAAACCATACATCATGAAGAACACTGATCTTAGAACTAAATCCACAGATGCTTCAGAAAAAGACTTTTTCAAGCTGATGAACAACAGCTTTTTTGGAAAGACTATGGAGAATCCGCACAAGAGCAAAGATGTTAGATTGGTCACCAGAGAGAACGAAGCAATTAAGCTGACTTCAAAACCAAATTATCAGGACTTTAGAAGATTTCATGATCAGCTTTTTGGCATAATGATGAAAAAAAAGAAAGTCAAATTAGACAAACCTGTATTTATAGGGTTTACTGTTTTAGAATTATCAAAGCTTTTGATGCTAGAATTTCTTTATGACTACTTTAAACCCTCGTATCCAGAGTCCAGAGTACTTTACACAGATACAGACAGTTTTGTTATAGATATCCCTACTGAAGACATCTATAACGACATGGAATTAGAAGTAGCTAAAGGGCATGCGGGATGGTATGACACATCTGATTACCCTAAAGATTCGCCTTTGCATTCAATTACTAATAAGAAGGTTTTAGGAAAGATGAAGGATGAATTATCTGGAGGGGTGATTAAGGAGTTTATTGGTTTAAGGTCGAAAATGTACAGTATTTCTAGCCAGGAGAAAACCATTAAGAAAGCAAAGGGAATATCTCGCAGTGTTGTGCAGTCAAACATATCACATGACAACTACAAAGAAGCATTGTTCAATAAACATACTTTTCATCATGACAACGTAAAACTGCGATCTAATCTACATGAGATCAACACAACTGTTGTAACAAAGAAGTCATTAGATAGAACAAACACAAAACGTGTGTTTGTTAATCCCGAGTTTTCATATGCAATCGGACATTGGAGAACAGCATAATTATATATCTTCTTTGTCCACGGGTTCGGGTTTATATTTTTCCCGAAGTTTATCTATAAGCTCAATCGCATCAATATCCAATTCATTCAAAATTTTTCTCATGTTTGCTTGATGTGCTCGAATTTTTTTTATTATTTCAAGATATTCTTTATCCCATTTTTGATAATCAAAATTTGGGATTTGGGGTTGTAGGTGATCTGGATGCATTGCCATGTCCTGATGAGTCCTCGCAAATGTTGCCCTAATAGCAGAATTCAAATCAAATGATTCCCGCATCAATTCCAAGGTCTCTGCATTTATCATTCTTGTTTCCGGTTTAGTTCCATGTAAGAATTCTTTCTTCTGTGCCTCAATACGTAAGGCTTCTTCGTTGTGAGCTTCCATTTTAACTCAAATATATTTACGTAAATTAATTAAAGTGGAACTGAGTCTGGTGGGCACTGGAGAACAGCATAATTATATTTCTTCTTCACTGAGGGCTTCGCCGAGGGGTTTATATTTTTCATCAACTTTTATTATAAGCTCAATCATATCTTCATCCAATTCAGCTTGATGTGCTTGAATTTTTTTTATTATTTCAAGATATTCTTTTCCCCATATCTGATAATCAAAATTTGGGATTTTGGGTTGTAGGTGATCTGGATGTTTTAGCATGTATTGATTAATCCTCATAAATATATGTCTAATAGCAGATTTTTTTTCAAATGATTCTTGTAACATTTTCAAGGTCTCTTCCTTTATCATTCTTGTTTCCTTCTGTGCTTCCATTTTAGACTCAAATATATTTCTGTAAACTAATTAAGCAACTGGAACTGTGTCTGGTGGGATTATCTGCAGTTCTTCCTTCACAAAAGATCTTTGAGGAGCTGGTTGTTTTGTTGTGTCAGTTTCTCGTAAATAATACATGGGCGGATTCATTTTTACAATTCTTTCTATTTCATATGGATCAACACTCCAAACTGGATCTGTTGCCCTGATGCAAGTGTCCCCTTCTGCTTCCCCCGGTAAATAAAGGTACCTTACTTTCAATCCAAATGGTAATAGTTTGCTGGTTGTACTGGCGTCTCCTTCAGCAACATTTATTGTTTGTTTTTTGATTGCTTGTACTGGTTTTAGCCCTTTAAATTCTTCATTATTCATTGCGCGCAAAACTGAGGGCAGTCTTCTAACCCATTCTGTGTTGCGAGAATTCTCAATCAGCTCTCTGTGATACTGGTAGGAAAAAAGTATTTCAGATAACTGTTTGTTAAAGTTTTCAACTAAAGCCTGTGTGTGATCTGTGAACTCCTGGGATGCCTCTTTTAATGGTAACTCTATGTTTTAACAATAATTGATTCACTCGACCTTTAAATTCTTTTCCATCATCGACTTGAATCATGCGAGGATAAGTTAGCGGGCCTCGTTGGTATATTAGTTGTATGGCAACAGCAACAGCAGAAGCACTCTTTTGTGTTAATGGTTCCGCATCTTTGTATCTTGAAGCTATGTCAATGACTGTGAGTGCGTACTTAAATCTTTTTCGTCTAATCGTATCATAGGGTAAATATAGAAGATCCATTTGATGGGTGTCGTTCGGTATTGTATTCACAAAGTGCGGTCTCTGTATTCGTCTAGGTGCAGGTAAATAAATTTGCCAAATCGCTTGTTTAGATAACCATTCCTTTGCTGTTTGTTCACTGACTCCCGCTGCTTGGCTTAGCTTTTTTATTGCCGTGATTCCCTTCCAATATCCTTTTGGCGAATAATAGATTTTGTTCATTTTTATTCAGCCAATATTATGTGCAACAAAATACACAACGGTCACACCAAAGACAATAACACCGATTTCTTGCATCTTTTGTTTTTCTGATGGTTGATAAAAGTCGCTGAATTTTGGTGGGGGCAATGTCTCGATTGGTTTGCCTGTTACTAGATAATATTCTTTTATTGCCTGGTCAACATTTTTAAATGTGTAAGCTGCATGTCCCTGTTTTTTCAGTTTGTTGTTAATAAAATCTAACTGCTCAATTCTCTGCTTTTCATAGTGATCTTGTGCAGCTGCTAGTTGCTCCATAGCTTTGTGATGTCTTTTTCTCTCGCCGTCATCCCGCAGTTTACTAAAGGTGTAATTACTTCCGCTAAAAGCAAGCACATTAACCACAGCGCCGCCTATCATCATTACGAGTGAAGCCATTTTTATAAATGTATTTTTAAAAAATTTTTACATATTGATACTGTCTGGAATTATTCCTTGCTTAACTAAAAAATCTTTCGTAGCAAACGAAGCTGCAATGATAGCAATCAGCTTTGCTGAGTCTTCAAAGTCTAGTTTGCCAAGATCTGCTGGTTTAATTTTTAACAAGCTTTTACCAAGCATTGTGTATCCTACACTTAGGCCTCCAATAACAGCAGAATGGTATACAAGATTGGTAACAGTCTTTTCGGCGCTCATTTTTAAAAAATAAAATAATTATAATTAATAAAAAACATGAACAGCGATGATCTACTACAGCTACAGAGCGGACTAATCCGTCTTGGCCTTACAAATGAAGAAGTTGATGACCAAGCTTTTATGCCCCAAAAGGAGAGGTTGTATTCTTTGGCAGCATGCGGAAAAACAAAACACTTCCTCGGCAATGAATTCAGCATAGAACAGATTCAACAGATGTTGCCACAAGACATTATAAAGTATCATAACAGACATGAAGCGCAACTAGGATCAAGAATGGTAAAAAGTGTCGGGCAAACGGTTCTTAGTTTGTACACTAAACTAGTTAGTAGATTTGCTCCCATCGATTCTGAACAAGACTTTATGTATGATTTAACGCAGGATCCAGTTTTAACAAAGTCATTAGAGTCTCTAGGATGTGATCTGTATTACAGATTTGGAACATTATTGTCGCCGCTAATCATGGGATTAATTACTTTTAATCATATAGATTTTATTTCCCTTCAAAATGACCGAGCCAGAAAATCAGCAGAATCAGAATCAGAAAACATTGAATCAGGTGAAAAAAGTAACCAGTAAAAATCCTGGACGCGTTGCAGCAGGAAAAAGAGTAGCAGAGTGGAACAAACAAAAAAAAATACAGTTACAATCACAGAATGAAAAAGTGCCAGAGCCGCAGCCAGTTGTTTCAATGCCGGCTATAAAAACACCAGAACAAGTTGATCCTACAGCAACGCCAGGGTTGCCTACACCGCCAAAGTCTTCACGGAATTTTCTTAAAACAATTGTCATTTTTGGCAGCATTGCTGCTGCTGGGGGTGGTTATTACGGTTATAAAATATATAAACAAAGACACCAAAAACCAAAGCAGTCCAAACAATCTCTGCCACTAAATACAAAATCCGAACACAAAAGTATGCCAGAACCGCCAACAACAAAAGATCATTTTGATCCATTTCAGATGCAATAATACTTTAAGAACTTAATAAATAATTATAAGTTAACTTGAATAAGAACTTGGCTGTACTTAAAGGCTTAGTTATGATCTTGGGATGACTTGAGTAAGAACTTAGAAGTGACTTGAGGATAACTTGAGTAAGAACTTAGAAGTGACTTGAGGATAACTTGAGTAAGAACTTAGAAGTGACTTGAGTAAGAACTTAGTAGTGACTTAAGTAAGAACTTGAGGACGACTTGAGTAAGAACTTAGAGGTGACTTGAATAAGAACTTAAAGGTCACTTGATTAAACACTTGGTAAGACTTGATTAAGAACTTGCGTGCGTGTGTGTTGGGGGGCGTATGTGCATGCGTGGGGCATACATAAGGATGGGGGGTGGGGTGGGCGCAATACTTATTTATGTTTGAATGGGAATTTAACTGTGATAAGATAAGGCACAGTTAGGAGGCTTGCGTGGCAGGAGTAATTGAGTCACTTCCACTAGCCTAACTGCCTGAATAACCCAGTTTTGTTGGGCGCTTTCTGGCAGATGCACGTCTGTCCTAGTTACAAGCACCACTACATCCTGTTAGACTCATGCTGCTAAAAAAGGTCAGTTATAGTAACAGCCCTCTTGCTGCTAAAATAAGACGTTCACACATGAATGGCTATTTATAGTATCTGTCCTAGTTACGAACCACTACATCCTGTTAGACTCGTGCTGCTAAAAAAGGCTAGTTATAGTAACAGCCCTCTTGCTGCTAAAATAGGACGTTCACACATGAACAGCTATTTATAGTAGCAGTCAGCATGGCTGATTGTACCGCGGCCCTACTGCTGCTAAAATAGGACGTTCACACATGAACGGCTATTTATAGTAGCAGTCAGCACGGCTGATTTTACCGCGGCCCTACTGCTGCTAAAATAGGACGTTCACACATGAACGGCTATTTATAGCAAGGCTGTCTTCACCACAGGTTGCCTCCCACAACAAAGAGTTTCATTATACTTTCCTTCTCGCACAAAAAAAGTTTATACCACACCCCTCCTCTTTTTTCATCCAGGCTTGGGACCGGCATTGGCAGAGTTAGTGTTTTTTTTTTTTTCAAAAGTAAAATACTGCTTTGGCAGAGCTTTTTTGGCGGCTCTTAATCGCCAGTTAGTACACCTGTCGCTGAATATTTGGAGCTTTTTGTAGGAATAGTGGCGCCACCCACTACCCCACCCCGTTCTGTTAGGTGTACTAAAGAGAACTCGATCTAATTTTGCCAGAAGTTTCGAAAATCATCATTTTTCTGCAAGTACTTTGCTCTTTGGCTTACAAGGTAAAAAACAGCGCCCACCTGATTTTCTTTTGTTTATATACTCCACCATAAGCCTGTGGTATTGCATATGATCATCCATAACAAGAAGTTGTTCCTCTGTGAACGAAGCACGTCCGTCTCCATTGAAAGCCATGACTAAACTGTGCGGCTCACAACTGGCCGCATAGCAGCTTCGCCGTTTGAGAATGTTCTTTTCTGATTGCACCATAATGTTGCAAGTTAACCTGGTTAGGTGTGCGCCGCCGGCCCGCCTTATGGTGGTTACAGTCAGCTAATTACAGTCAGCTAATTACAGGCCGTACCTGTCGGCGCCTGGCACCGCCTGAGAGAGAGAG
Source organism: Conus ventricosus (assembly GCA_018398815.1). Classification (NCBI taxonomy): domain Eukaryota; kingdom Metazoa; phylum Mollusca; class Gastropoda; order Neogastropoda; family Conidae; genus Conus; species Conus ventricosus. The sequence continues at coordinate 4,931,589 of CM031624.1, read as the reverse complement.
AGAGAGAGAGAGAGAAGAGAGAGAGAGAGAGAGAGAGAGAGAGAGAGAGAGACTCAATGATGATATTTTAATGTCAATAGCTGTACAGCCGTTATGACATGGGGGCGTGAACTTATTACCCATATAAAGAACAATTTCTGAACAAAATTTACCCAACAAGTCAAAATTTTTAGACATCTGTGTACACACTCACACACTCAAAGTCCAACGTTCTAAAGTTGTGTTGGACAAAAGCAAAACACAAAACAACAGCATCTCGTAAAACATTACCATTGATTGTCACAGAATCAATGACCACCAGACACTGAATAGAAAAAGAAAAATGTTTACAAGAGGAAATTAATTTGGAAGTGACTTTTTTCTGATTTTACTAGCTTCGGCAATATAACTTGCTAAGGATTTGATCAGCGATTCGTTCTCAAGTGTCAATGTATGAAGCAGATTGCAATTTTGTACAATAGGCACCTGAAACAAGCTAAATTTTCCGCGAATATGTCGGTAAGCATCACAATGGTATAAAAAGTGATTTTCATCTTCTGTGGCGTTTGCTTTGCAGACTGGACAGGTCTTTACTGTTGTTGTATCAAGCATAAACCATTTTTTGTTGGAAAAAAGACCTAATGTTCTTGTTCGAAATCTTGCCAGTGCGCTTCTGTGCCATCTATCTGTTACCACCGATAAATACTTTTCAGGTTGCAGGTTACTGTTAAATGAAAGAAACCATCTGTATTTTTCATTTCCTTCCATGTGAGAGTGCCAGTTTTGTTGAAACATACAGATCAATCTGTCTTTAAATTCTGAGATAAACAATTTATCGTTTCCTACTTCTTGGCTTAGCCAGACAATGCCAAACCCATTTTCAGTTAACAGTTTCTTTACATTGGATACCCAGTTAAACTTTCCATTCTCATGCTGTTGTAACAACATTTTGTACGCCTGTTTACATAACCTTGTGTAAGGTAGTTTTAACAGTTTCAACCAGTATTTGATACATTTTATATAGGTATGTATATATAGGGGATACCTTCCAGTTTCCGCATAAACCATTTTGTTAGAAGAATGCAAGGGAACACTTAGGAAACGCTTGATTGCAAATGTATGGACACTTTCTATTTCGTTGTTGACCGGCACCCCCCACACCTCTGCTGCATATGTTAATATGGGTGTTATCTGAGTGTCGAAAAGTTTCCAGAAAATCGATGGTTCAACTGAATCTAATTTTCTCAATGTTCTAAGAATTTCAATCACCCCTCTCTTTCCTTTTCTACACATTTCTGTCAAACCTGCATTAAGACTGAGCTTGGTTGTGAATATCAGACCGAGGTATTTATAACTGTTTGTCACTTTTACTTCTGTGTTACCGTACCACCATTTTTCGTGTCTAGAAAGATGACCCCCCATTCTAAAAATCATAATATTTGTTTTTTCCAGATTAACAACTAATTGCAACCGATCTGCTTCTCCTTTTAATGCTGTCAACTGGTTTTGTAAACCAATTATCGTATCAGAAAGCAAAACAACATCATCTGCAAACAACATCAGGAAGATTTCAATAGCATCTGGTATCATTTGAATACCGTGTCTGCCTCGTTTGTTGATCTCTATCGCTAATTCGTTGATGAAAAATGAGAAAAGCTGAGGGCTTAGTAAGCATTCCTGCTTTACACCACGCGGACAGTCAAAGTAATCTGATAATTTACCCTTATCACGTACGCAAGCCACTACAGAATCGTACACTCCTCTAAGTGCCTTATACATTTTCCCGTTAATGCCATTATTTCTCAAAAATATTCCAAAGAATGTTCCTGTTCACTGAATCGAAGGCTTTTCTAAAGTCAACAAAGGCTACATATAATTTAGCATTTCGGAATAGATACTTCTGGACTAGTGCGTATAAAGTAAAGATGTGATCTATCGTGCTATAGTCTTTCCTAAAACCTGCTTGTTCTTCTATTATCGTTTCTTCGGTTTCTACCCATTTAGTCAGTCGTTTATTTAAAATATTTGTGTAAATTTTACTTACCACGTTTGTTAGAGCCACCCCTCTATAGTTGTCTGGGTTATTTGTGTCTCCCTTTTATGAATTGGTATGATTATAGATTTAGACCATTCTCTGGGGAACATTCCACTATCAAAAATAGCATTGAGTAGTTCAACCAGAAAGTCCACTACCACTGCGCTTGAATGTTTAAACATGTCAGCTATGACTTTGTCCGGACCAGGACTTTTTCCACTTTTCAGGTTTTTTATTCCATTTACGACCTCTTGTTTAGTGATTGGATCATTAAAGAGTGGCTCTTCGTTTCCCCCCTCCGCTAGCTCATCGTATTCAGTAACTTCATGTACAGGCGTACTTTCGAAGTCACTGAAAACACTGGAGAAATGGTCGTACCACTGTTGGCTGCTAATCTCATTAAAAACCATGCCTTTCCTGCTAACAGTTCTTATTGTTGACCAGAAAAGTTTTGGATCGTGGATTGAGTTTTTAAGCTTCTTAATTTTCGTTTCATTAGACAACCTCTTTTTGAGAGAGAGAGAGAGAGAGAGAGAGAGAGAGAGAGAGAGAGAGAGAGAGAGAGAGAGAGAGAGAGAGAGAGAGAGAGAGAGAGAGAGAGAGAGAGACAGAGAGAGAGAGATAAAAAAAACGGATAATCCTACACAGTATGCATGTTTGTAGGGTTTACTAGGAGAGAACTATAAAATGCCTATCCCGACTCAAACCGCTCGAAACTGGTTGAGAGCGGTTTGAGTCAGGATTGGCATTTTATAGTTCTCTTGGGTTGATTAGTCTACAAGTAGGGTTGTTGAGAAAGTTAGGTTTGTGGTCTTTAAAAGGGTTATAAAGGCTTCTTTTATTGCTGTTGCTTCTATCCTATCACCTAAATCCATCTGGTGCACAAGTTCTTTTTCTTTTTTGCAGATGTTGTCATATGTGGTCTTATCAGCTTTTTTTATATTTTTTCTGAATATTTTTGTTGGGGAGTTGGGAGTACTCATTAGTTTCCATTTTATAGAAATTGTTTGTCTTGTCTGCCTTTATGATATTTTTTTTGTCATTCTGGATTTGTTTTATATTATTATTCAATGTTGTTTGGAAATTATTCCTTCCCCACTCCTCCCCCCATTCCCCCTTCCTCCCCTCCTTCCCCCTCCCCCACCCACTCTATGCCGCGTGAAGTGAAAGCATTGTAATTTTTGTGTCCCTGGTGGCTCACTTCGCTAAGCTCACTTTACTTACTATAGGCTGTAATAGACTTTTCAAACATTTAATTTTGCTGCGTTCTAGAAACAGTGCCAGCCAAAAGTGAATAGCCCATGACACTCCTAGGGTGCCAAGGATGCTTTGTGCCAAATTTGGTGCTGATCAGGTGAGAACTGAATTCAGTTGGAAGAATGGAGCTCTCCGATTTTTTTAATATTGAATTTGCTACGCCCAGAAACAGTACCGCCCAAAACTAAAAAGCCCATGACACTTCCAGGATGCCAAGAACGCATTTTGCCAAATTTGGTGTCGATAAGTTGAGAACTATGGCTGCGATGTTTTAATTTCTTTTTCCTTCTGCGCCCTAGAAACAATGCCGCCCAAAACTAATTAGCCTATGACCTTTCCGGGGCGCTAAAGATGCTTGATACCAAATTTGGTGTCGATCGGTTGAGAACTGTGGCTATGCAAAAAGAGCACACACACACACACACACACACACACACACACACACACACACACACACACACACACACACACACACACACACACACACACACACACACACACACACACACACACACACACACACACTCGCACACACACACACACACACACACACACACACACACACACAGATTTCGAAAATATATAAGATGCATGGGCGGTAGTGAGGTGTGGGGAGAGGGTGATGGGTGGTGAGTGGGAGTCATTCTGGTGGTATGTCAGAATAAGTCCCCTGGAGTCAAACTGAAACACAGAGGGATTAGGTTTTTTTTTAAATTCTATTTTAACTCCAGGGGAGTTAAAATCTACATATGAAACAGTTAAACTCCCTGGGAGTTAAACCATTCGGAGAGTTAAATCTTTTCGTTACACCGGTAGCAATGATTGGTTGATTTTTTGTTTGTTTGTTTGTTGCAAATATGATTCGTTCCCAATCAATATAGAACGGTTTGAATGAATTCTAGCTATGGAGCGTTAGATACTTCTACATTTTGAAGCATGCTTCAATTTACTGTTTGGAGTAGCAATGGACTGTTTGGAGTAGGACAAGTCGTCTGCTTTTGTTATGTTGCTAGAACCATAGTGCGTGGTAAATTGTATATAGTCTGATTAAAAAATGACCAACTGCAGCTAATGCTGGGAGTTTCGCTGGCTTCTGTGTTGGCCTAGAAGGCATTGGAACATTTTGTATGCATATTTTCGTGATGGAACCTTGGGATGGAAAGCAGGCAGAAATACGGGGGCTGTTTGTGTTGTCATCTGAATAAAGGGAACCACACTTCAGCATCAGAAGTTGATGTTGGTAGGATCAGCATGTCATAGAGGTGCGTCATTACATCTGCTTTCAGCTCTTTACCTTTATTTGACCTTCTCCATCTCAGGGTGTGCAGAGCTTTCTTTGCTTTGCAAGATGCTCTTGCGCACTTATACCATTTTTTTCTGAGATATCCTAGCCTCCCTGGAAACGCCACTGTATGTACACTAGTCAATATTTGATGACTGCAGAACTCATTGGCGAAAGATGTCACCAAGAAGCAACTGCCACACATACCCCTCAGCTCCACTCGCTTCTGTTCTGCTGAGAGTTGAAACCAGTCCAATTCCAGGCAAAGCTATATTTTGCCATGTCGTCTGACATACCCTCTGAAGAGGATCCCGGTTCGTAGTCGTACCTGCTGTCAACAGGACTCCCCTGTAGTCATTGGATCTTTCCTCACCATCACTGGGCCTTTCCCTAGAGTTGACCAAAAAGCAGACGACAAATGGACACATGGAGGTGTCAGCAAGACAAGAGAAGAACTTGCCTCAACTGCCAGTAAACCAGCTGGGAGCATTCATGAAACAGCTTTGGAAGCCGACACTGTCTTCACATATGGTGCGGGTGCGCATAGGGCATTCCTTCAAGACGTCAAGAGACGCAGCTGCTCCCTGGCAGATACCATTGTGCAACCACCATATGCAAAACAATAGAACCTCCATGGAAGTACCTTCATGAGTGTACCAGTCTATATAGTTCATGACTGCAGAGCCCACCGACGAAAGACGCTACCATAAAGCAACTGCTGCACGCATCCCTCATATTTCCAAAGATATTATTGGAACAAGAGAAGTACTAACCTTAATTATCAAATTAACCAGATAGGAACAATTCTGTACCACCCTTGGAAGCCTGGGCTGAATTTCATATGATGCACTAGCACAGACAGGCCATTCCTTTAAGATGTCAAGGGACATGACTACTTCCTGGCAGATGTCGTTGTGTGACCACCAGACGTGATGCACCAGAACCTCCATGGAAGCGCTCCCACGGGTGCACCAGCCCATCACTCGTGACTGAAGAGCCCACGGGCGAAAGATGCTACCATCAAGCAGCTGCTACCTACGACCCATAGCCCCACTAGTTGCTGTTCCACTCGCAGGTGAAACAAGTACAACGTCAGACACAGCCAAACTTCCACACAAGTTCTTAACAGTGGAACTTCAGACACAGCCAAACTTCCACACAAGTTCTTAACAGTAGAACTTCAGACACAGCCAAGCTTCACACAAAGTTCTTAACAGTAGAACTTCAGACACAGCCAAACTTCCACACAAGTTCTTAACAGTAGAACTTCAGACACAGCCAAGCTTCCACACAAGTTCTTAACAGTAGAACTTCAGACACAGCCAAGCTTCCACACAAGTTCTAACAGTGAACTTCAGACACAGCCAAACTTCCACACAAGTTCTTAACAGTAGAACTTCAGACACAGCCAAGCTTCTACACAAGTTCTTAACAGTAGAACTTCAGACACAGCCAAACTTCCACACAAGTTCTTAACAGTGGAACTTCAGACACAGCCAAACTTCCACACAAGTTCTTAACAGTGGAACTTCAGACACAGCCAAACGTCACACAAGTTCTTAACAGTAGAACTTCAGACACAGCCAACTTCCACACAAGTTCTTAACAGTGAACTTCAGACACAGCCAAGCTTCCACACAAGTTCTTAACAGTAGAACTTCAGACACGGCCAAGCTTCTACACAAGTTCTTAAACAGTAGAACTTCAGACACAGCCAAACTTCCACACAAGTTCTTAACAGTAGAACTTCAGACACAGCCAAGCTTCCACACAAGTTCTTAACAGTAGAACTTCAGACACAGCCAAGCTTCCACACAAGTTCTTAACAGTAGAACTTCACACACAGCCAAGCTTCCACACAAGTTCTTAACAGTAGAACTTCAGACACAGCCAAGCTTCCACACAAGTTCTTAACAGTAGAACTTCAGACACAGCCAAGCTTCCACACAAGTTCTTAACAGTGGAACTTCAGACACAGCCAAGCTTCCACACAAGTTCTTAACAGTAGAACTTCAGACACAGCCAGGCTTCCACACAAGTTCTTAACAGTAGAACTTCAGACAGCCAAGCTTCCACACAAGTTCTTAACAGTGAACTTCAGACACAGCCAAACTTCCACACAAGTTTTAACAGTGAACTTCAGACACGCCAAGCTTCTACCAAGTTCTTAACAGTAAACTTCAGACACAGCCAAACTTCCACACAAGTTCTTAACAGTGGAACTTCAGACATAGCCAAACTTCTACACAAGTTCTTAACAGTAGAACTTCAGACACAGCCAAACTTCCACACAAGTTCTTAACAGTGGAACTTCAGACACAGCCAAACTCACACAAGTTCTTAACAGTAGAACTTCAGACACAGCCAACTTCCACACAATTCTTAACAGTGAACTTCAGACACAGCCAAACTTCCACACAAGTTCTTAACAGTAGAACTTCAGACACAGCCAACTTCCACACAAGTTCTTAACAGTAGAACTTCAGACACAGCCAAGCTTCTACACAAGTTCATAACAGTAGAACTTCAGACACAGCCAAGCTTCCACACAAGTTCTTAACAGTAGAACTTCAGACACAGCCAAGCTTCCACACAAGTTCTTAACAGTGGAACTTCAGACACAGCCAAGCTTCCACACAAGTTCTTAACAGTGAACTTCAGAAACAGCCAAGCTTCCACACAAGTTCTTAACAGTAGAACTTCAGACACAGCCAACTTCCTACACAAGTTCTTAACAGTAGAACTTCAGACACAGCCAAACTTCCACACAAGTTCTTAACAGTAGAACTTCAGACACAGCCAAGCTTCACACAAGTTCTTAACAGTAGAACTTCAGACACAGCCAAGCTTCCACACAAGTTCTTAACAGTGGAACTTCAGACACAGCCAACTTCCACACAAGTTCTTAACAGTGGAACTTCAGACACAGCCAAACGACTCACACAAGTTCTTAACAGTGGAACTTCAGACACAGCCAAACTTCACACAAGTTCTAACAGTGGAACTTCAGACACAGCCAAACTTCCACACAAGTTCTTAACAGTAGAACTTCAGAAACAGCCAAGCTTCACACAAGTTCGTAACAGTAGAACTTCAGACACAGCCAAGCTGTCCACACAAGTTCTTAACAGTAGAACTTCAGACACAGCCAAACTTCCACACAAGTTCTTAACAGTAGAACTTCAGACACAGCCAAGCTTCCACACAAGTTCTTAACAGTAGAACTTCAGACACAGCCAAGCTTCCACACAAGTTCTTAACAGTGAACTTCAGACACAGCCAACTTCCACACAAGTTCTTAACAGTGAACTTCAGACACAGCAAAGCTTCCACACAAGTTCTTAACAGTAGAACTTCAGACACAGCCAAACTTCCACACAAGTTCTTAACAGTGAACTTCAGACACAGCCAAGCTTCCACACAAGTTCTTAACAGTAGAACTTCAGACACAGCCAAGCTTCCACAAAGTTCTAACAGTAGAACTTCAGACACAGCCAAGCTTCCACACAAGTTCTTAACAGTAGAACTTCAGACACAGCCAAGCTTCCTACACAAGTTCTTAACAGTAGAACTTCAGACACAGCCAAGCTTCCACACAAGTTCTTAACAGTAGAACTTCAGACACAGCCAACTTCCACACAAGTTCTTAACAGTAGAACTTCAGACACAGCCAAACTTCTACACAAGTTCTTAACAGTGGAACTTCAGACACAGCCAAACTTCCACACAAGTTCTTAACAGTGAACTTCAGACACAGCCAAACTTCCACACAAGTTCTTAACAGTAGAACTTCAGACACAGCCAAACTTCCACACAAGTTCTTAACAGTAGAACTTCAGACACACCAAGCTTCCACACAAGTTCTTAACAGTAGAACTTCAGACACAGCCAAGCTTCCACACAAGTACTTAACAGTAGAACTTCAGACACAGCCAAACTTCCACACAAGTTCTTAACAGTAGAACTTCAGACACAGCCAAGCTTCCACACAAGTTCTTAACAGTAGAACTTCAGACACAGCCAAGCTTCCACACAAGTTCTTAACAGTGGAACTTCAGACACAGCCAAACTTCCACACAAGTTCTTAACAGTGGAACTTCAGACACAGCCAAACGTCTACACAAGTTCTTAACAGTAGAACTTCAGACACAGCCAAACTTCCACACAAGTTCTTAACAGTGGAACTTCAGACACAGCCAAGCTTCCACACAAGTTCTTAACAGTAGAACTTCAGACACAGCCAGGCTTCCACACAAGTTCTTAACAGTAGAACTTCAGACACAGCCAAGCTTCCACACAAGTTCTTAACAGTGGAACTTCAGACACAGCCAAACTTCCACACAAGTTCTTAACAGTGGAACTTCAGACACAGCCAAGCTTCTACACAAGTTCGTAACAGTAGAACTTCAGACACAGCCAAACTTCCACACAAGTTCTTAACAGTGGAACTTCAGACACAGCCAAACTTCTACACAAGTTCTTAACAGTAGAACTTCAGACACAGCCAAACTTGTACACAAGTTCTTAACCGTGGAACTTTAGACACAGCCAAACTTCCACACAAGTTCTTAACAGTAGAACTTCAGACACAGCCAAACTTCCACACAAGTTCTTAACAGTAGAACCTCAGACACAGCCAAGCTTCCACACAAGTTCTTAACAGTAGAACTTCAGACACAGCCAAGCTTCCACACAAGTTCTTAACAGTAGAACTTCAGACACAGCCAAGCTTCCACACAAGTTCTTAACAGTGGAACTTCAGACACAGCCAAGCTTCCACACAAGTTCTTAACAGTAGAACTTCAGAAACAGCCAAGCTTCCACACAAGTTCGTAACAGTAGAACTTCAGACACAGCCAAGCTTCCACAAAAGTTCTCAACAGTAGAACTTCAGACACAGCCAAGCTTCCACACAAGTTCTTAACAGTTGAACTTCAGACACGGCCAAGCTTCTACACAAGTTCTTAACAGTAGAACTTCAGACACAGCCAAACTTCCACACAAGTTCTTAACAGTGGAACTTCAGACACAGCCAAACTTCCACACAAGTTCTTAACAGTCGAACTTCAGACACAGCCAAACTTCCACACAAGTTCTTAACAGTAGAACTTCAGACACAGCCAAGCTTCCACACAAGTTCTTAACAGTAGAACTTCAGACACAGCCAAGCTTCCACACAAGTACTTAACAGTAGAACTTCAGACACAGCCAAACTTCCACACAAGTTCTTAACAGTAGAACTTCAGACACACCAAGCTTCCACACAAGTTCTTAACAGTAGAACTTCAGACACAGCCAAGCTTCCACACAAGTTCTTAACAGTGGAACTTCAGACACAGCCAAACTTCCACACAAGTTCTTAACAGTGGAACTTCAGACACAGCCAAACGTCTACACAAGTTCTTAACAGTAGAACTTCAGACACAGCCAAACTTCCACACAAGTTCTTAACAGTGGAACTTCAGACACAGCCAAGCTTCCACACAAGTTCTTAACAGTAGAACTTCAGACACAGCCAGGCTTCCACACAAGTTCTTAACAGTAGAACTTCAGACACAGCCAAGCTTCCACACAAGTTCTTAACAGTGGAACTTCAGACACAGCCAAACTTCCACACAAGTTCTTAACAGTGGAACTTCAGACACAGCCAAGCTTCTACACAAGTTCGTAACAGTAGAACTTCAGACACAGCCAAACTTCCACACAAGTTCTTAACAGTGGAACTTAAGACACAGCCAAACTTCTACACAAGTTCTTAACAGTAGAACTTCAGACACAGCCAAACTTCCACACAAGTTCTTAACCGTGGAACTTCAGACACAGCCAAACTTCCACACAAGTTCTTAACAGTAGAACTTCAGACACAGCCAAGCTTCCACACAAGTTCTTAACAGTAGAACTTCAGACACAGCCAAGCTTCCACACAAGTTCTTAACAGTGGAACTTCAGACACAGCCAAGCTTCCACACAAGTTCTTAACAGTAGAACTTCAGAAACAGCCAAGCTTCCACACAAGTTCGTAACAGTAGAACTTCAGACACAGCCAAGCTTCCACAAAAGTTCTCAACAGTAGAACTTCAGACACAGCCAAGCTTCCACACAAGTTCTTAACAGTTGAACTTCAGACACGGCCAAGCTTCTACACAAGTTCTAAACAGTAGAACTTCAGACACAGCCAAGCTTCCACACAAGTTCTTAACAGTAGAACTTCAGACACAGCCAAGCTTCCACACAAGTTCTTAACAGTAGAACTTCAGACACAGCCAAGCTTCCACAAAAGTTCTTAACAGTAGAACTTCAGACACAGCCAAGCTTCCACACAAGTTCTTAACAGTAGAACTTCAGACACAGCCAAGCTTCCACACAAGTTCTTAACAGTAGAACTTCAGACACAGCCAAGCTTCCACACAAGTTCTTAACAGTAGAACTTCAGACACAGCCAAGCTTCCACACAAGTTCTTAACAGTGGAACTTCAGACACAGCCAAGCTTCCACACAAGTTCTTAACAGTAGAACTTCAGACACAGCCAGGCTTCCACACAAGTTCTTAACAGTAGAACTTCAGACACAGCCAAGCTTCCACACAAGTTCTTAACAGTAGAACTTCAGACACAGCCAAGCTTCCACACAAGTTCTTAACAGTAGAACTTCAGACACAGCCAAGCTTCCACACAAGTTCTTAATAGTAGAACTTCAGACACAGCCAAGCTTCCACACAAGTTCTTAACAGTAGAACTTCAGACACAGCCAAGCTTCCACACAAGTTCCTAACAGTAGAACTTCAGACACAGCCAAGCTTCCACACAAGTTCTTAACAGTGGAACTTCAGACACAGCCAAGCTTCCACACAAGTTCTTAACAGTAGAACTTCAGACACAGCCAAGCTTCCACACAAGTTCTTAACAGTGGAACTTCAGACACAGCCAAGCTTCCACACAAGTTCTTAACAGTAGAACTTCAGACACAGCCAAGCTTCCACACAAGTTCTTAACACTAGAACTTCAGACACAGCCAAGCTTCCACACAAGTTCTTAACAGTAGAACTTCAGACACAGCCAAGCTTCCACACAAGTTCTTAACAGTGGAACTTCAGACACAGCCAAGCTTCCACACGAGTTCTTAACAGTAGAACTTCAGACACAGCAAGCTTCCACACAAGTTCTTAACAGTAGAACTTCAGACACAGCCAAGCTTCCACACAAGTTCTTAACAGTAGAACTTCAGACACAGCCAAGCTTCCACACAAGTTCTTAACAGTAGAACTTCAGACACAGCCAAACTTCCACACAAGTTCTTAACAGTAGAACTTCAGACACAGCCAAGCTTCCATACAAGTTGTTAACAGTAGAACTTCAGACACGGCCAAGCTTCCACACAAGTTCTTAACAGTAGACCTTCAGACACAGCCAACTTGGACACAAGTTCTTAACAGTAGAACTTCAGACACAGCCAAGCTTCCACACAAGTTCTTAACAGTAGAACTTCAGATACAGCCAAGCTTCCACACAAGTTCTTAACAGTAGAACTTCAGACACAGCCAACTTGGACACAAGTTCTTAACAGTAGAACTTCAGACACAGCCAAGCTTCCACACAAGTTCTTAACAGTAGAACTTCAGACACAGCCAAGCTTCCACACAAGTTCTTAACAGTAGAACCTGAGACACAGCCAAGCTTCCACACAAGTTCTTAACAGTAGAACTTCAGACACAGCCAAACTTCTACACAAGTTCTTAACAGTAGAACTTCAGACACAGCCAAACTTCCACACAAGTTCTTAACAGTAGAACTTCAGACACAGCCAAGCTTCCACACAAGTTCTTAACAGTAGAACTTCAGACACAGCCAAGCTTCTACACAAGTTCTTAACAGTAGAACTTCAGACACAGCCAAGCTTCCACACAAGTTCTTAACAGTAGAACTTCAGACACAGCCAAACTGCCACACAAGTTCTTAACAGTAGAACTTCAGACACAGCCAAACTTCCACACAAGTTCTTAACAGTAGAACTTTAGACACAGCCAAGCTTCCACACAAGTTCTTAACAGTAGAACTTCAGACACAGCCAACTTGGACACAAGTTCTTACATGGCTTCTGAAGAGGGCCCCAGACTGCAGTCTTTCCCTCTTTCAGCTGGACTTTCCGTTTGTTTGGTTGGTCTTATGTCATTGGGCCTTTCCTCAGTAGGTCAAAAGGCAGACAAGAAAAACAGATCCGAAAGCGCTAGTGAGATCCAGTTATGTACTGGCTTCAACCATTAAAGTGTCCAGCTGGCTGGGAGCAATCCTGCTCCAACCCGTGAAGTTTCCACCGTGTAACCATGGGGTCTACCTGTGTTCAAGGCTTGCCATTAAGACATCAAGGGACATAACTGCTTTGTGGCAAGTGCCACTGTGTAACAACCAGGTGAAAGACAGAAAATCTGTGGAAACGCCCCATGGGTGTACCATCCCGTATTTCATCATTGCATAGCCCACCAGCAAAAGATGCCAAAATCAAGTAATTGCTGCTCGCTTCTCACAGCCCAGTCGTTGCTGTTACATTGACAAATAAACTAGTGCGAATCCAAACACAGCCACGCTTTGCCACAAGGTCTTGCATGCCCTCTTATGAGGATCCTGGGTTACAGTCTATCCGACTCTCAACAGGAATTTCCCTGTTGTCAGTGGGTCTTTCTTATTGTCATCAGGCATTTTACAACAGCCGTACACAGAGTATTTCCTCAAGACTTCAAAGGGTACCACTGACACTAGCCTCAATTTCCGACCCACTTGTCGACAGGATTTATGCACGATCCTTGGATGCTTTGCTATGTGTTCACAGTGGGTGAAGGCATGCACCGAGCATTTCATCATGACATCAGGGGATATTACTGCTTACTGCTCCTTGGCAGACGCCATTGCGTGGCATTAGACGTGACACAACAAAGTCTCCAGGAAGCGCTCCCATGCAAGTCCCAGCCTGTATTTCATGACTGCAGAGATTACGAGTGAAAGGCACTACCGCCAAGCAAGTGCTGCATGCATCCCACAGCCTTCCTTGTTGCTGTTCCGCTGATCTGTGAGACCAGTACAACTCAGATACAGTCAGGCCTCACCTCAAGCTCTTACTGTTCCTCTTAAGAGGATCCCAGGATGCAGTCTTCCCCACTTTCAACAGTGCTTTCTCTGCTGTCAGTGTGTCTTTCCTCCTCCTCGTCGGGTCTTTCCCCACAGTAGGCCAAAAGTCAGACATGAAAAAGATATCCTGAAAGTGCCAGTGAAACCCAGAGAAATACTGGCCTCACCTGCCGAACCAACCATCTGGAAGCAACTCTGTACCATCCTTGGGAAGCCTGCTTCTCTGTTCATGTAGGGTGCAGGCATTCACAGGGCATTCCTTTAATTAAAACGTCAAAGGATGTAACTGCTCCCTG
>CM031624.1:4887621-4915121 GCA_018398815.1 Conus ventricosus | reverse complement strand
GGCAAGTACTTACTTTATGGCATTGGTTGATTCTGTTCTAAGAAAGCATCATGTTTGGTGGGGAGTTGTTCTTTGAAAAATTTATCCGTTAACATTAAATGCTAAACTCAAATTTATGGCAGGCCTCAAAAAAATTTAACATGGATTATACAGTTTTTTCGTTGAAAACAAAACCCTGATTGTGACTTTGTGACCACATGAACTTGGACAATATTGGAGATTTAACTCAAACTCTCCATAGCAGTGGTATGGGGGAGCGCGTGAAAACTGGTCATGCACTATAATCACAGGGTAAAAGGCCACACAAATACATTCGTTTGAAAAGATAAACAGGTGAAGTGATGGAAACGACGCCTTGTCGACCTTGTTTTGTTTTTAGCCTGCACACAAGGCTCTGCTGTACACATCCTTTCACAATGAGCCATCCGCCCAAAGGGACATTTTACCTGCAGTGTTATTCCCGAAAAAAAAAAACCCCGAATAACGCTGTAAAAGATAGCCAAGACAATGAAAATCGAATGAGTTTTTCTCTAGTTTTCCTTTTAGCCTATAGCGCACTGAATGACTCAGTATTACAGCTTGGGAAAAAATCAAAATAATTACTAATGTGTAATTGGACTCAATACTCCCGGCCAGACCTAAATTACTTACAACAGATTTGTTTTTTGTTTATTGATGGATTGATAGATTCATTCATTCATTCATTCATTATTCATTATTCATTTATTTATTCGTTCATTTTTGCCCTTTATTCATTTTTTCATTGTCTTTTTGAATCGGGTTACTATCATCGACGATATCTCTTTTTAAGAGGTCTTTGATGTTTTCTACCGATACCTACCTGCAAGTGTTTACCTATTTTTTTGTTAAATTTGCGTTTTTGTGATTATTTCTTTCGTTTTGGGTTTTTTTCTTTGTTTTTCAGAAACTGCAGCTGCATCAAAACATCAAGAACAATCAAGTAAGCTTTACAATTGTTTTGTCCCCAATCCGTTTCAGGTATGTTTTTTCAAGATTACCAATGATTTCTACTTGACAACCACTTTTGCATATGCCTGGCAAAAAAGTATGTAGCTTGAAGCCTTGAACAAGAAATTACAACAGAATATGCTGCTGTGCTTTTAGATTTTGTTTTCATCGAGGAACAGGGAAAACATGTAGCAAAAAGATATGTACCCGTTATTAACATGCCTGATTTATGCGTGAAAATAATTCGGACTTTCGCCTGGTTTTAA
This sequence comes from Conus ventricosus, assembly GCA_018398815.1. Lineage (NCBI taxonomy): Eukaryota > Metazoa > Mollusca > Gastropoda > Neogastropoda > Conidae > Conus > Conus ventricosus. Next base: position 4,913,886 of record CM031624.1, on the reverse strand, counting down.
AAGAGTCGGCTGGGCTTTTAAATGAAGTCGGCCGGGAAGTGGGGGGGGGGTGGTATGGCATTTCTGAAATGTGACACACTTTCGTAAGACTTTTTCATGATTCGACCACGGGTTTTGCAACCTGTTTTTGTTTTTACACCACAACCACCTATAATTTCTACTTACTGTAAGTCATGATCGATCTGTCCACTAGTGAAGAGCATGCCGGGAAAAAAGAATACATCTGTCGTGTTTTATTTGTTTTAGCTAAGGTAGAATCAATCATGTGGAAAAGGTTGTCATTTGGGGGAAAGTTAAAAGTGTTATGGAAAATCAAGTTTAAATTGACACACACACGCGCGTGCGCACACACATGTACGCATACACGCACATAGGTACACACACACACACACAACACCACACACACACACACACACACACACACACTCACACACACACCACACACACACACACACCACACACCACAACCACTGTAATGCGTAGTTTCACTTACGATGTCTATTCTAAAATCTGGGGTTTTGGGACTGACCTACGCTATTCTCTTAATATAGAGGGACGCCTTTCTTTTGACTTAATACTCTTTCGATTTAGTTATGGGCATTATTTATAAAGACATGTTTATGACAATAGCTTGATCCTGTTCCACACGAACAGTTAATTTTTAAGTGTTCTCTGGAAAAAATGTATTAACGAAGTTGTTGGTTTTTTTTTTGTTAAATTCTGAAACTTGTTTTATCCTTAATTAATGAAGTATTACGCAGTGACAGCCTATGATATTAACCTTCTTAAGTGTCAGTGATGATGCTTTCCTAATTGTCTTGGAGGTTCATTGGCGAGGAAAGATCTCTTCTGATTCTCTCACTGCTTACTAATATGTCAATTATTTTTTGGATTTTTAATGACATGTTTATTGATGAAGACGACTCGATTTTTGTAACAAATTCACAGTAATAACAATTCTCTTTTGATTTTCCTTACAGATCGATTATTGTTGAAATTCTCTTGATTTTTTTTTACAGATCGATTATGTTGACAATTCTCTTTTGATTGTTCTACGGGCTCCTTCATGAGCACACCCTCTTCTGATTCTCAGAGTGGTTCATTAACAAATATAACACCAACGGCGGTATCGCCTGATTTACTCTGACCCTATCTTTGGGTGAGGCAAGGATGATGATTTTTTTTCCCGATATCCTACAGATCATTGCTGATAAGAAGGCTATCCTCATGCCCTGACGAGGTCATTGATGGGTGGAATGTCACAGTTTACCCGAGTGTTGGTTTTTTGTTGTTGTTGTTGTTGTCGTACCCTGGCTAAAAGACTCCAGGGATCATCCGAACAGCCAAAGCACTTGAACGCTTATGGTTTCAAATGCATTGCTAGGGATGAGAACATGGGTTTTGTGACCTTTTTTTGGGTTTCCCGCCACGTGGGCAGCCACACTCCGACTTCGGGGAATTTGGGAGACTGATAATGTTTTTGCTAGGAGCTTGTCACAACTGAGACAATCCCCACATAACTTGCAGAGCATAACAACATTTTGATTGTAGCCTTGATGTTCTAGCCTATTCAATTGGCCTGACCAGCCTTAAGCCAAGGCACTGTTGCAACCCAAAAATCTTTTGAGTTTCTGACAGCTTCAGCATAATTGAAATTCATTTAAAATACCTGACATGCTCATAGATAGTGACAATTCTTTCTGTCCTCAACTGTGTTGTGTAAAGGAAACCCTTTCTCTTTCGATTTTTTGACTAAATTGACATGCTCTGGGTGACAATGCCTTTCTGTTTGTTTGACCCCTGCAGTGATGGGGACAGCTGTGTTCTGATTCGGTTTTTTTAATGTTCATTAATTAGGGTAGATCTGTATCAGTTGTTTGATAGGTTCAGTGGTGATGGTAATTTTCAGATAAGTTTTTATTTTTTTCAGTGTTGGTGTTTGTTGGGACTGTGATTGGTGCTGCCGTCATCTGGGGCATGTGGGTGCAGCTCTCGCTTACATTGTGTTGAAACGACAGCGCACAAGAAACAAGGTGAACCCCGTCTGTTTACCATAAGATGGCAGCTGTAATCACACATGTGCAATCGCCCAAAAACTAACTATCATAACATAATAGCGAGTGGTGTGGTTAATGAGAGGAAGAGCGATCACAGCGCACATAAAGACAACGAGAGTCAAAAAAAATGCATGGACTTGGGATACTTTATCTGGAAAAAAAAAAACAAACAAACAGTGTAGACATGAAAATTCAAACAGTGCAAGACTTGGGTATTCTTCCCGGTAAAAAGACAGTGATAGACATGAAGGGTCTAAACAATGCATGGCTTGGGGTATTCCTTTGGGAAAAAGACAGTGATAGATTGAAGGGTCTAAACAATGCATGACTTGGGTATTCTCTGGTAACAAAGACAGTGATAGGCATGAAGGGTCGAAACAATGCATGACTTGGGTATTTCTCCGGTAAAAAGACAGTAACAGGCATGAAGGGTCGAAACAATGCATGACTTGGGGTATTTATCCGGCAAAGAGACAATGATAGCATGAAGGGTAGAGAATGTAAATATGTTCGTTCAAGCTCACCCTATCTTATTTTGCACGAAAACCCCCCTTTTCACATGCAAGTCACGTCCATCTAATGTCAGTTTTGACTGAAATTAACACCTGTTTTCTAAACAAAAATTAACACACAAAAACCTCTAAAATTGACGTAATTAGTACTTTAAAACGGCGGTTTCCGTGCAAAATAGGATTTGGTGATCGTGAACAAACATATTTACATTCTCTCCAGGGACATAAAAAATCTAATGGCTTACAGTACGCTCTTCTACTTCCAGCACTATCAATAAATCTGAACAAACAACTAGTCTTCCATCTTGGCTAGTTATCGTTATATTTAATGAATTTATGTCTACGTTAACTAATTCTTTAAATTGACTGTCTCCGTCAAACCTGTATAACTGATAATCGCAAAACCCCGCCTTAGTTGACGGTAGTGCCTGTAGAACTGTAGATGGATTGCCATTAAACAAATTGCGGTCTGTTTTTTAACTCTTCTAAATGGACATACAACATCGGGTACATGAGAAAATCGGCCGGTCTACTGCCTACATACTCATAAAGACCGCTTTTTAAGTGCATATGTGTTTTAATATGATATGTTTCACCACTATCATAAAAGCCTAAAATTCGGGCAAGGCTTCTAGGAAAAACGTACTCCCTTTTTTCTTTAAGTTCTTGAAAATTTATAGTAAATATAAGATTTGCCTCAATAATTTTTAACTTAATGCTAAAATTACTAAATACTTCTCTTAAAGAACAAAAGTTGTAGTAACCATCAGGTATTTTTAAATGTTTTAATAGATTGCCTTGTTCGTTCTTAACATCCACCCAGTTATTCTTAGCTCTTTCAGATATGTTAATCCATTTTACTTTAAAACCAATTTCTTTAAGGGCAACCCTATAATTGCCACGCCTATTGTTAATTGGGTACGTTAAGAACACACGTTTGTTTTGTTGAGTTATATAGATGTACATCTTTTTTATAACTATTTTAAAAACTATTTAAAAAATGGAACCTTTTAAAATATAACGAAAGTGCCACTTACGATGTAGGAGCGTTATATAACCCCAAATCTTTGGACTTCAGTTTACTAACCATTGCAGTAGACGAATCATACGGCTTCCGGGTCAGACTTGTAAACCCACTAACTAGATATTTAAATCCGCCAATAAATAGTGATAGAGTGCCATCAGCATGGTCATCCCACCCTATGATGTTTTACCCAGAATCAGTTAATTTTGCCGTTTACTGCGCAACTACTGGCTGCGGTGTTTTCATATGCAAACCATTTAAACCATCCTAATTTTTAGTAAGGTCAGTATATAACTTTCATGTTTAATTACCAGTACAGACGAATACTAACTGAACTACAAGTACCCCTCCCTAACGACAACGCGTTTAATCCATTTAAAAGCCCAATGGACAATAATGCATATGAAAGAATCTGCAGCGAATTTAACATTAACCCTTCAACTGACTTTAGACAAAAGTTAGACCGCAATCATGGGTTAGGCACATTGTATTTGTGGGGTGTAAAAAGAGAATATAATTATAACTACTGGCCTAGCCACACCTCTTTTCAACCAGACAAACAAGTTCGATTAGGGTCAATTGAACAAAACATCCTTATGCTTGGGCAACATTATCTTAGATGAAGTAAAGGCCTAACAATGCCAGGAGTGCAAAGACTTAATGGCTCCATACGGACATACGTTTGGTGTCTATTAGAGCACAAGCACAGACAGTCTAGCATAGTTGATCAATCTACAGGGTTTGACGCTAGAAAACAATTTCTAGCCATTTAGAAGATGCTATTAACTCTGCTGTTGATTTGCCTGCCAGCATACAAAGGTATCAAGACGTTCTTGCACATGCTAGGTCAAAGGTTGACTTTGTTGTAGGCCATGGATTATACATGCTACCCTCTGACCTTAGACTACAGATTGGCATGATACAGAATTATAACAATGAAATCCTCATAGCTGGGGACGACCAAAACTTAGGACACAATCAAAGTTTAAACACAAGGCCTGCTCCATCCATTTAAAAAAAGTACCTAGCCCTGAAGAAAGTGATCCAGTTATAAGCGCCCCACAGCCAGAAAGCAGCCCAGAAAGCACGCCACCTGTTGATATGCCTCGCACTGACAGTCATACTAGCGAAAAGACAGCCCTCGTTGTATTTTTAACTTTTACTGGATTAGGCATACTTTATTTCACTAAAAATTAATCCAGCAGCTAGCACTCCAAACGTCCACAGATTGTCAGCCATATAACCAGCAACTTTGCCTATAGTAGACAAAACCCAACTAACAACACTGCCTATTATGCCAGGCAGAGCATCAAGCGCTTTGGCTGCTAACTTCTTTAATAAGTTTGCTAGATGATGCAATTGTTTTCTAATCCAACTTTTACCGGGCTGAGGCGTTGGAGGCGCTACTGGCCCTGTTGGCGCACTACCTGTTAAAGCATAAACGAGTGTAGAGATAGCAAACCCAACAGCTGTTAATATACTAACTATTGTAATCCCCTGTTCCCTGAACAGAGTCCTTATTCTTTCAGCTAGCGTAGTGTTTTCATAAAGTATTCTGTTTATAGTTTCTCTTATATTCTGCTTGTTTGTGATGCTAGCTGCGTCCTGTTTGTTGACAGCACTTCTAACCTGGCTACCCTTTGTAGCCTTAAATCCTGTATTTTCTGCTGTATTCTAGCCTTTTCTTCTCGCCCTAAATTGTTATCATCTGCATCAGCCAGTTTATTTTTTTTCTTCTTCTATCTATCTATCCAGCTCACCAAGTTTTGCTAAATTGTTTGTTAGTTCACCCCTTATTGTCCGTAAAGCCTCATTAAGCCCAGGATTTCACGCATAGGCAATGGAGAATCTTCAATTGTTTTTAATTGTGTCTCCTCATTAAAACTCGTTTCAATTTCTGCTATTAGTTCATCTGCTGTTCGATTTAATTCTTGAAGAGGTATGTTTTGTATTTTAGATTGTGTTGGCAACTCTTGCCCTAAGTTCTGTAAACGACTAACGGCTTCGGCTCTAAGCTCTAAAAGGTTTAATTGTTCTGCCTTAGCAATAGGGAGTTTTCGCCTAATTGTGCTTAGTTTTAAAAAACTTGTTTGGGTTTTGCGTTGAAGTAGCTTTTACACGACCTCCTGACCAGTTTTTATATACAAATGCCCACCATCTTCCTCAAAATCGTTAGGATCAAGCACGCCTGGTAGCTCTCGTCCTATGCTTCTATAGAATGATTCAATTCGCTGTCGCAATAGTTCTTGACGTTGTTTAGGGAGTAATAATAAATAATAATAATAATGGGGATTTATATAGCGCCTTCCACGGCACAAGGCGCTTTACAAAGGCAGAAAAAATACAATTGCTAAATGTAAAGAAAATGCATTGAAAAACGGCTCAGAAATGAAAAACAAAGGCTCTCTCCCATTCTCTCCCACGCGCACACACACTCTCACGCACAGACACACAATACACAACAGCCGCAACAAACACAAACTACTAAGCGATCCACAAAAACAACAAGAGTCAATCAACTATCTGGTAATGACTGTCTTCTTAGTATTGTTTGAAAAGGTGGGTTTTCAGGGAGGTTTTGAAGGAAGAAAAGGTTTGAGAATGTCTTAAGTCATAGGGGAGTTTATTCCAGAGTTTGGGAGCTGCGTATGAGAAAGCTCGTTCGCCATGCTGTTTTACGATGGGGACGGTAACTGGGAAAGCGGAAGGTCCTGGTGTCGGTGGAGGAGCGGAGCGTTCGTGATGGGACATATACTTGAAGGAGATCGGAAAGATAGGCAGGGGCATCGCCATGAAAATCTTGAAGCAGAGACAACAACATTTGTATTTAATTCTTTCTTCAACGGGAGCCAGTGCAACTTTTTCAGGAGAGGGCTGCAGGGTTGGGTCCTAGGAGATTTGCAAATGAGACGGGCTGCAGAGTTCTGTACACGTTGGAGGGGTTGGATGACAGTTGAGGGACAGCCAAGGAAACACAGTTGCAGTAATCTAGCCTTGAAAGGATGTATGATGAAACGAGAGTTTTTGTGGCGTCTTCAGTGAGATAGGGTCGAATAGCAGCAATTCGTTTAAGTTCCATGTAAGCTAACTGACAAGTTTTTGTGACATGCTGTTTCATTGAGAGGTCACTATCAAGGAGAACACCAAGGTCACGAACAGTGTTTGAAAATTCGATAGTGCTGGAACCTAATGTCAAAGAAGAAGGGAGCGGATCAGGGCCATGATGTGACCGCTTTGAAAAACGGATGGCTTCAGTCTTCTCACAGTTTAATTTAAGCTTATTTGCTGACATCCAGGTCTCAATATCAGAAGTACAAGATTGAAGAGTAGAAACAAGGGGTGAGTAGTCATCGATGACAGAGGAATGGAGCAGCTGAGTATCATCCGCAAACATTTCGTGTGAAACGGAATGGCCGTGGATGACATTAGACAATGGAGTGGTGTACAAAATAAAGAGGACAGGTCCCAGCACGGATCCCTGAGGCACGCCAAACTGGAGGTTAGATTCATCAGAACGGTGGTCACCTACTTGGATGAACTGTTTCTATCTAGAAGATAAGAACGAAACCAATTTAAAGCTGTTTCCCTGATGCCACATGTGTATTTCAAACGAGAGAGAAGGATTTCATGGTCTAGGGTGTCAAAGGCTGCCGAAAGATCTAGCAAAAGAAGGACAGAAATTTTGTTTTCGTCTAAGGAATTTAGAATATCATTGAGAATGCGAAGGATGGTGGTCTCCGTGCTGTCCCCAGGGTAAAGAACCCGCTCCTTCAAGCTCTTCTTGCAATGAAGGACCTAGTTTTGTTTCATCTTCTTCTTCTTCAATAGGATTAATCACGTCAAATCTTCATCCATGTTTTTTATTTATATTCTTTTTGTTTTATAAAAAATGAACTCATATGGTTGTGACCTCGACCCATACAGAAAAGAGAAGGAACCCACACGGCGTAAAAGGTATAAGGCAGACTGTAATAGCGTAATACTCCATCAACAGTTCAGCCTGGACAAGTTTTAACAGTCAAGTTCCTGATTATGGCGCTGACGATGTTATAATGCCAAGCACTGCTAAACTATCATTCAAAATAGATATAAATCGATAGATCCTAATGCTACTGTTGTTGCTAATTTAGGCAGGGCTATCGTTAAACGTATAGCAATCAAACTGGAGGCAGAGAAGTCTTTGTACTAAGAGAGGCAGATATTTTTACCCTCTATTCTGATCTTTGGCTGCCTAAAAAGAAAGGAAAGAGAAAGTTTATCAGGGAATACAAAGCCCAAACGGTCTCAAGCACAGGCTTAAAGCGGAGGATGCAAAGAATGATGTTAAAGATGAGGCAGTAGCAGAAGCATTGGCAACGATTCTGCATCCCTCTAGATTTTGAACTGTTAAAGATGCATATGCCATATTACCAAGGGGCACTAAAAGAAAAACTTACTTATGATCTGACATTTAATCCTAGCGATTCTGTTGTTCTGTCTGAAGACCCTTTAGCTAAATACACAGTTAGCGACATTTCTCTTGAGTTTGATGTTGTTACTAACCCTGAACTGGCCAGAACAATCTTAACCCAGTATAAAAGTAAAACAGTTATTTATTATGGAAACGTTATACACTCCATTACAGAAAATAGAAACAAACGAGACACTCTTTGGAACATACATCTAAATCAGTCTCTGAAGTCTTTAAAAGGAATTTTGTTCTTGTTTACTGAAGGAACAACTCCTTTTCATTAGAGAATCAGAAGCGTTTTTATAATCCAAAAATTGAGAAGGTTGACTGTGCAATAAATGGGAAGTCTGATCAGTTGTATTCGGGTCGCGGACTTTTACCTCACCAACACTTTGATGAATAAGAAAGTTGTTCGCTGGAGGTAGGCAAAGAGATCCCACAGTTGATCGTGTATGTACAAAACTTCACCTTTATGATGTAAGACTCGAAGACTACTTAATAACCAAATATGGGCTGTGGTTAGATTTTAGATCCACATTTGACAACAGATTGTTTGGAAGTGGAGAAAGGGTAGGGCAAGATGGTATAAAAATAAATATTCGCAAGAAAGCAGATGAAAACGCCCCAATACAAATGCATGTTTTTATGGTTTGTGATGCTCAGTTAAACATTGAAGAAAACAGGCTAAAAGACGTGGCTTATTAAAATGTAGAAGAAAATATTCTAATAAAAACAGATGGACAGTTTTGAAGTTTCTTCCTAAAGATCCGCACTGTTCTCTTATCTGCGGAATTACTGGGTGTGGGAAAACTGTCTTCGTACTTGATTTGTTACAAACAATATACAGGTTTCATTACGAGCACATAGTTATATTCTGCACAACCATTAAGCACAACAAGTCTTACAAAGAAGGAAGTTTATTTGGACAGATGAGAATATATTTTTAGTTCATCCTAGCGACAAACTGAGCGACTGTTTAGAACATTACTATAAACTATTTTAGGGAACTGAAACACTGTTTATTATTGATGACTGTTCAGCTGAACGAGACATTGTTAAAAAAAGAAAAGCTCTGTCAAAGCTGCCTTTAGTGGTCGCACGCTAGTTTCTGTGTGGCATTAACTCAGAAATACAATGCTGTCTAAAAACTTGTGGGTTATTACATCTGGAATTTAGTGAAAATTTTATAAAAAAGGGACAAAGAAGCTAAAAAAAAAAAAAGGCATTTAGAAAAACCCTAAGCACGCAAAGCTATCTTACGGACTGCCCCCCCCATTTTCCTAAGTTTTGTTTATTGTAGTTTGGTTTTTATTTACTGCTTATAAAAATTTTTTTTTTTTTTATTTTAATAAAAAAAGAATGCCCTTTTGGGGGGCCAAATCAGAAGTGCGGCTAGTTTCTAAATGCGTTGCAGAAAGGTTTAAAGCCCTAGCAAAAACCCAACAAATTTTTGATCTATGGGAAATTTCCCAAAAAAAATTTTATGGAATTGAGTACCAGATGAGGGGGGTTTACAAACGAAAAAAAATTGAAACAAAAACGACAGCAAAAACCTACCCTAGAAGGGGATAAAAAAATTTAAAGGGGCCCAAACGTTTTTTGGAAAACATAAATTACAAACTTCATAAAAGAGAAATGTTCTGGGCTTTGCTTGCGAAATTGCTTGGTTTTTAAAGTTTGAATTTGGGAACCCCCAAATTTTTTACTTTAAAAAGGGTAAAAAAAATTTTTAAAAAGGCTTTGAATAAAGGGGGGTCCTTTTTGTTACCCCTAGTTCCGGAAAACCACAACAGAAAAAAAACCGTTTAAATAAAATCAGGTTTGAATATATGCTAAAGAGAAAGAAGTCCTTAGCTGAAGGGGGGTGGGGGTTACTGTGGGCTTAAAAATTTAAACCCAACGCAAACGCCCATTTTCCTGGGCCAATTTAAACGTGTTTTTTTTTCGTTTTTTAAATTATTTCCGGGGGAAGGCGTTCCTAGTTTGCCAGAAACATACGTTAATCAAGGTATCCCAAAAAAAAGGTGAAAATTTTAGATGCCCCTCTTAAGTGTTATTGAAATTACAAAAAAAACGGGACGAAAATAAACCCCTTGTAAAATTTAAAAGGGTTTAAACTTTTAGGGTTGAAAAAGACAAACTAACAGAAACTCGATTTTTATTTTTTTTTTTAAGTATGTTGATTTTTTTCCGTTTTATTTCTTTTAAATGAATGCTCCCAGAAAATTTAAAAAGGGAAGAAGATATGTAAAAAGTTTAAAATTTTAAAAAATTTAATCTTAAATAAAAATGGAGGTTCAACGTTTGGGTTAGAGAAAATTTAACAAAAATTAAAAAAGGAAAAAAAAACCGATTTGGTAAGTTTTGGGTTTTACAAGAAAAAAATATCAAAAGCTTTAAATATTCTTTTTATGAAATTTAAATTGGTTCTTTCCTTGTTGCGAAAGTGGGGGCCCTAGTTTTTCCTTTTAGTTTATCGGGGTGGGCGCCAGTCTTTTTTGCATTGGGGTTTTTCTCGGGGTTAGGTTTAGGGCCATGTCTAAGGAGGTAAGTGCTGAAAAAAAAAAAATTTTAACTCCAAAAATTTACAAAAGCAAAACTCCCAAATTTAGCCCTAGCATCAGCAAAACTTTGTTCTTGAGATAAGAAAAAGCAAATCATTACAGATGAAAACTTTACGGACGAAAAAAATTTCAGAAGCTTCCGAGGGTGAGGATTTTTAAAGGGCCAAAAAAAGAATTTCAAAAGGGTGGAGAAAGATTTTTTACTTCAAAACGGGGTAACACGATGCAATTAAACAAAAAATTGAAAAACAAACACATAATCGATCAGTTAAGCCCCAAAAAATAGGTAAAAAAAATTTTAAAATTTTTAAAAAAAAAAAAAAATTTTTTCCAAAACTTTTTTTTTTAAACCCTCACTGTTTTTGGGGGGGGACACCGGGCAGCTCTTCCCCGAACAAAGGGAATTTTTTTGGGGCGGGTTTTTTTGGGCCCCTTTAGTACCCACTGCCAGAAGAAAAAGTCTCTCTTAAATAAAAAAATTTAGGGGATGTTTTCAAAATTTTTTTCAACTTTATATACATTACGCCCCAAAAGGGTTTCTGTAGCTCAAAATTCTGAAAATCCCCTTCTCCCTTCCCCGGGAGCATAAAAAGAAATTTATTTTTTAGCCCAAACGGCAAGATTTTTTAAAGTCCCTGTGCATCTTCATAATGTTTTTTTTTTTTAAAATTGATTGCGTTCACGGGTTTAAAAAGGCCGTTTTTTTAAAATTTTCTTCTTTGTTCAGGGGCCGTAAGCTGCGGAAACCCTAAAAACCCCAATTCTGGGGGTTTGCGTTCTCTGTACTTGTTTGTCCTTAATTTCTCTGAAATTTTGATAGGTAAACAGGCGTTCGCTAGATTTTTTTTTAAAGTTTCCCTACAGGGCCTGTGATCGAGGGTTTCCCGGGGATCCCTCCCCTTAAACTTTAACATGATTTTTTTAAAAAACAGCTTTTTTTTACAGAACCTTTTAAATTTTTTCCCCAATATCAATTTGAATAAACCTTGGTTTCTTTAAGGGGCCTCGCATGTTATTTTTTTGTAAGGCCAACCCAAGCATTGAGTTTTTACCCTTTTAAAGGGTTTCAGGTTTTTATTTTTGGAACCCAGTCAACAAGGGGTCGGGCCCTATTTAAACTTTTTTCTTCAAAAATTTGTCATTTGGAAGTTTACAAAAAAGCCCATCTGGGGGGTTGCATTTTTGGAACTGAATTAAAAAATTCTGGGGGCCCCTTATTTTTTTTTTTGGGGCGGGCAAATATTTTTCCCAAAATTTGGGCCTGTTTTGAAAACAGTTTTTGGGGGGCATTGTTTTGACACCTAGCAGCTTTATTTATTTTTTTTCAATACCCGGTTTTTCCCTTTCCCAAATTTAACCTTTAGGGAGAAAAATAATTTTTTATCCATAAGAAAAACTTTTTTTTAAAATGCATTTTTTTTTTCAAAAGGGAAAGTAAAGCAAAAAGATAGATGAGGTCTTTCCCAACTACAAAAAAAAACTATCTCTGCAGTCGCCCTGTTCCCAGGGGTTCATAAAAGTCAACTTTTTTTGGCGGGTGGCGATTTTAGAAATTCTTTCCTTCATAGAAATTTTAATCATTCATTGCGTCAAAACCCGTCTGAAAAAGTTGCCCGCATCCCCCTTTTCTCTTAACTTTTTATTAATAAAGTCTAAGGAGAAATTCGTTTTTCTCGTAAGCGTCTCTGGTTAGCAAAATCCCCATTCCCTTTGGGTTATGCTGTTTCTCTTTTTCCTTTCATCGGCCCCAATTTACAAAAATTTTAATTGCTTCCAGAGACAATCCCCCCTCCCCCATCAAAAATAATCCAGACATCTTTTTTTTAAATCAATATTTTTAGTTTAAATCTGCCTATCCCACAAATATTTTTTTGGGATAACCCCCTGTTTAACAAGAAATTTTTTTTGAGGGCAATCCCGCAGTGATACGCTAAAACCCTTAAACAACTCCTCAATGTCAAACCTTTCCCTAGGTCGGCTGGCCTCTTTTTAAAACATGCTTTTTGAAAAAACATTATCCCCTATACAAAGACCGCCAATCCAGCGAATATAAACGAATTAAAAATTTCTTTTTTTACTCATCTTTTTTTTTAACAAAAAAAATTTTTTTAAAATAAATAATAATACGAAACACGTTATGTGTTTTAAAAATCAGATAATCTTTTGTTTTTTAAAGTTTAAAAATAAAGTTGAAATATTTTTAAAAATCTTCTGTTTCCCCAATTTTGGGGAGGTTTTTATTAAAAACCCAACCCTTTTGCAAGGGTTGAATGGGGACTAAACCCCAAACCGATAGGCACACCCAAAAAAAAACCCAAACGTTAAACTCAGGGTTTTTTTAAAAGTTTTAAATATTATTTTTTTATTGCTTTTTTAAAAATGGGGTTGTGACGAACTATTAAAGTGTGAGGGGCAAGCAACTACCCGTAGTTTACTCAGGGAAACCCCCGCCCTTTTAAAAAAAGATTATACTTTTGGGCCCTTTTGGAAAAAACTAAAAAAAAGTATTTAGGCACTGAAAATAAGTGTCCCAACAATTCAACAAATTTACTTCAGCGTTTTTTAAAATAAATTTTTCCCAGGTACAAGCACAGCTAGGGTCAAAAAAGGGTTTGAACGGGGGGTAGACAATGATTAGCCCAAAATGCTAAGTTGTAAAAATAAGATGGGCCCCCCTTTAAAATTTAGAAGAAAATTTTAAAAATGATTATACAAAAATCCCGTTTTAAACAAGTCCTAGAAAAAAATTGCATTTGCCCGTATACAGATTTGGGACGATGTTTAAGCCCCTTTATCATGGGAAAATTTTTTTACTTTTAAACAAATTAAAATTTTTTAAAACATATTAAAATTTTTTCGTAATAAAAAAAAAGAGCGTTTGGGAAAAAGACCCCCGCGGAGAGTCCCCAAAAAAATGTCCACCCAAATAAAGTTTCCACAAGGGTAAAAAGTTAAAATAAGAATAAAAATCCCGGATTTTGAGGCTGGGGGTAAACCCAGCTGAATTTGGGCAGCTGAAAAAAGCAAACCCCAAACAGCAAAAAAAAAAAAAAATTGTAGATAGTAAAAAACATCTTCATCAAAAACAACAAATTAACAACAACACAATTTAAAAAACCCAAAACAATCGCAATCAAACCCAAAAAATTTTATCATTATGTATTGGGGGCTGCTGTGTTGTTGGGGTTTTTTTTTTATACAATTCCTTAAAACCATACCTAACAACAAACCGCAAGCCCCCACGAAAAGAAAAAAAAACCACTTCGCACAAAAAAAAAAAGTGCAACCCCCCTGCCGTAGATCCCAATTTTTTTTGGAATAGTTTTTTTTTGAAAAAAAAAAATTTTTGTAATTGTTAATTAAACTAGAAAAGTTTCAAGTTTAATTAGTTAAGAAAGTTCCTTTAAGTTAAGTGCAAAGGGAAATTACAAGTAAAGTGCAAAAAAATTTTTAAGTTTTTTAAAAATTTCAAATTTGGTTCTTAAATTAAGTTTTGTTATGTTTTAATTAAATAATAGTTAGGGTTTTTTTTAGGTTCTTAAGTTAAATTTCAAGTCAAATTAAATTTTTTTTTAAAGTTCTCCCAAAGCCCTACACATAGAAAACTCAGGTTGAAAGTAAATTTTTTTGTTATTGTTTTGGGGGGGGACTAGTGATTTTTGTTAAATGCCCGTTGGGGTTTAACCTTGATGAAATAGAGCGCAGAATTTAAAAATTTGTGGGGATAAAATAATTTGTTTTCAAAAAGAAACTTGTTTTTGTTTTGTGGGGTTTTTTTTTTTTGACAAAATTCTTTACTTATGCCCCGAAACCTTTTTTTTACAGGGAAATTGGGGCAACGGGTATAAAATCTTTTTTACCTCAAACCAAAAAACATTTTTTTTATAACTGGCCCATTAAAATTTATCCCTTTACTTTCCCCCAAATTTCTTTCTTGGGTTTTTCAGTTGAAATTAAAGGACGTCTTTTGAATAGTGCAAAGTTCGTACCCCCCAAAGGGTTTCCCTTTTGCCACCCTTTTCTCAAAATCTTTGGGAAAAGTCTTCTGGGGGACGTCTTTGAATTTAAAAAAGTGTCTCTGTGAAAAAGGGCTCTTGCTTTTTAGGAAAAGGGTTTAAAGTAGTATAAAAAATAAAAATCAAAAACTTTGAAACTCTAATACGGGGAAAACCCAAAAACACCGGTTTTTCCCAAATTAAAAAAAATTTTTTTCATATAAAGCCAAACCCGGCTGTCGTTTAAAACATCTAAAGTCTTTATAATTTTTAGAGGCAAACTTAATTGCTTGTTTTTCTCTTGTAACTAATTTCACATCTTTACGATTGTGTACGTTCTCCATGATTTGCCAAAACAGCTGTTGTTCATCAGTTTAAAGAAGTCTTTTTCTGAAGCATCAGTGGCTTGGGTTCTAAGATCAGTATTCTTCTTGATGTATGGCCTCATAAAGGACTCTTGATCACAGATAATTATTCTGTGAACAGTCGTCAGCTTTAGTCTGTGTTTTAAGTAAAACTGTAGGAGTCTGTAATGACACACATATTTAGTCTTGTGTCTAAGATTAAGAACAAGTTTAGGAGGTTCGATGGGACTCATCTTTAACCTTTCTGCAGCTAGGGGTAATCGTTGTGGAGATCGTGTAATTCTTTAGGATATTCTAAGTCTACTTCCAAGATTAGTCCTGCTGGATTATCAGGAGGAAGCTGCGACAGAATACCTAACACAGTATTAACATCGTGAGGTCCTTTTGTCATTTTAAAGTTTCTCAGTGGAAGCGGTTGACTCATGGCCCATCCATACAGATTGTTGCCGTCTAAGTACATTAGATAGTTGGATGGTTTCGTGGGATCATAGTTGTCTAAATACTTATTGTTGGCTTTGCAGTAAGGATGTGAGGCCATGCTAATACCACCCCTCAGCCCGTCTTCAATCATCTGAAGTGTAGGTAGATCAGATATTAAGTCAATCTGAATGTTTGTAGACTTTAAGAAGGCGTCCCAAGAAAGACCTGGGCAGAGATGTAATGTGATGAGTCTAAGCTGTAATGTTTCATGCATGTAGATCTGTAGTTCTGAAAGGCGTCTGCTAATAAACACACGTCAGCCATTAGATAGTAATCATGATAATCGCCCAGTGTTTGGCAGTGTAATTCTGTCCAGGCTTTCTGAGCGTATTTATATTCAGAGTCAGTTATGTCTTTGCCTCTAAGACTAGAAAAGAAAGCGCCTTTAGGAGGAAGTGAGTCTTCGTCAAACCTGTCCCACGAATTCATGTATTCATAAGGATAGACGCCTTTACGCACTAAAGATGGGTCAAAATATTGTTCAGTGATTGGAAAGTCTTGAAGAGATCCCGCTAACTTATCTAAACTAGCCATCAGATGTTGGACAGAGTCATAAAAGATAAACAATCAAGAGTAAAAGTCATGTACTTTTCTGAAGACTGTGCAATGCAGGTAACCCTCTTATATTCAGAAGTCACTGCTTGCATGATAAAATGAGAATCGTAGCCTCATAGGTTATGAACGAAGATAGGCAGTTTCCATGTCTTAGGATCAACCTTAAGTTGAAGATTACAATTGTTGTGCGCGGCCCCTCTAAATTTGCCAGTAATGTGATCGTGGTCTCTTACTGTCGAGTCTTTACTGTTAGGTGTTAGCTCTAAGCCGCAAATCCAACAGTGTGTAGATGAGTCATAGCGTTCTTGGTCTTCAGGAGTCATAACAATGTCTGAAAGATTTAATAATAATAATAATAATGGGATTTATACAGCGCCTTCCATGGCACAAGGCGCTTTACAAAGCAGAAAAGAAAAATACAAATTGCTAGATGTAAAGAAAATGCATTAAAAAACGACTCAGAAAATGAAAAAAAAAAAAAAAAAAAAAAAAAACAACAACAAAGGCCTCTCTCCCATTCCTCCCACACGCACACACACTCTCACACGCATAGACACACAATACATAACAGTCGCAATAATCACAAACTATTAAGCGATCCACAGAGACAACAAGAGTCAATCAAAACCATCGGTAATAACTGTCTTCTTAATATTGTTTGAAAAGGTGGTTTTCAGGGGGGTTTTGAAGGAAGAAAAGTTTGAGAATGTCTTACGTCATAGGGAGTTTATTCCAGAGTGTGGGAGCTGCGTATGAAAAAGCTCGTTCACCATGCTGTTTACGATGGGGACGGTAACTGGGAAAGCGGAAGGTCCTGGTGTCGGTGGAGGAGCGAAGCATTCGTGATGGGACGTATACTTGAAGGAGATCGGAAAGATAGGCAGGGGCATCGCCAGTGAAAATCTTGAAGCAAAGACAACAACATTTGTATTTAATTCTTTCTTCAACGGTGAGCCAGTGCAACTTTTTCAAGAGAGGGCTGCATGGTTGGGTCCTAGGAGATTGCAAATGAGACGGCTGCAGAGTTCTGTACACATTGATGGTTGATGACAGTTGAGGGACAGCCAAGGAGAACACAGTTGCAGTAATCTAGCCTTGAAAGGATGTAGGATGAAACGAGAGTTTTTTGTGGCGTCTTCAGTAAGATAGGTCGAAATAGCAGCAATTCGTTTAAGTTCCATGTAAGCTAACTGACAAGTTTTGGTGACATGCTGCTTCATTGAGAGGTCGCTATCAAGGAGAACACCAAGTCACGAACAGTGTTTGAAAATTCGATAGTGCTGGAACCTAATGTCAAAGAAAAAGGGGAGCGGATCAGGGCCATGATGTGGGTGCTTTGAAAAACGGATGGCTTCAGTCTTCTCACAGTTTAATTTAAGCTTATTTGCTGACATCCAGTTCTCAATATCAGAAGTACAAGAATTGAAGAGTAGAGACAAGGGGTGAGTAGTCATCGATGACAGAGGAATGGAGCAGCTGAGTATCATCCGCAAACATTTCGTGTGAAACGGAATGGCCGCGGATAACATTAGACAATGGAGTGGTGTACAAAAAAAAGAGGACCGGTCCCAGCACGGATCCCTGAGGTACGCCAAACTGGAGGTTAGATTCATCAGAGCGGTGGTCACCTACTTGAATGAACTGTTTCCAGTCTAAGAGATAAGAACGAAACCAATTTAAAGCTGTTTCCCTAATGCCACATGTGTATTTCAAACGAGAGAGAAGGATTTCATGGTCTATGGTGTCAAAGGCTGCCGAAAGATCTAGCAAAAGAAGGACAGAAATTTTGTTTTCGTCTAAGGAATTTAGAATATCATTGAGAATGCGAAGGATGGTGGTCTCCGTGCTGTGCCCAGGGCGATAGGCTGACTGATGTGGTGTGAGTAAGTTGTTTGAGGCCAGATGGTCAGAGAGCTGTTGAAGAATGACTTTCTCAAGAATTTGGATAGGAAAGGAAGATTTGAGATGGGTCTGTAGTTTTTGAGAACGTTGGGATCAAGACTGCTATTAAGTAGAGGTTTAACAAGGGCGGTCTTAAAGTCAGTGGAACTGTGCCAGAGGACAGAGACTCGTTAAGAATTTTGGTGATGGTAGGAAGGAGAGAGTCAAGGTGTTCAAAGAGGAGTGGGGTGGGAAGGGGGTCAAGGTCACAGGATTTTTTTCGCAGACTGTGTGATGATTTTACGAACAGTCTGCTCGGACACTGGCAAAAACTCAGAGAGTGTGGTACCGTTAAAAACAACAGACTGATCTGAAGTATCTGAGGATGGGGGAAAGCGTTTCGGGTTGTCTGAATTTTGTGGGCGAAAACTGAGAAAACAAACCAGGAAGTTGTGACGGCTCATGAGTGGACGGCATTACAACATTTGCAGCCTTACCGAACATGCTAGTGACAGTTCTAAACAGTTCTTTACACGAGGATGCTGCTGCAACTTTGGAAGAATAAAGTGCGGTTTTAGCTTGATGGACAAACTGTATGACTTTCTGTTTGGCAGCATCATAAATTTGCTTGTGTATTGTCAGTCTAGATGATACCCAGCGCCGCTCGGCTCGACGTCGCTCGCGTTTCAATTTTCGCAGCTCAGGTGCAATTGAATTGTACCATGGAGCCGGGCGGCGCCAGTGTACCGTCCGCTGACGTACAGGCGCATGCTTATCTAAGACTTTTCTAAGACCAGTGTTCAGATCAGTAAGTGTTACATCAGGCGTGATAATGTTAGCGATGTCATGAGAAAAATCAGCAGGGTCAATCTTATGAATGGCACGAACACATTTAAATTGGGGTGCTGACTTTGCTTTGGAACACTAAGATGGCACACTAAAACTATAGTGATCAGACATCAAATCATAATAACACTTAGCAGAATGCAAGAGACCGTCAGTGTCACGAAAAATCACAAGATCAAGAATGTGACCACTTGATGGATAGGTGGGTTCGTCAATGGCCTGAGAAAGGCCACACGTCTCTAGGAGTTTCCGGAACCTCCTAACTCTGGGATCACTCAGGTCGTCATAATGAACATTAAAGTCACCGATGACCAGAAGATCACCGTCACGCATGGCGGCAAAGTCAAGGAGATCAGGGAACCTTCGTAGAATCTTGAATCAAGCAGTTTGTTCCTTTTACTGGGTGGGGTCCGATACACGCACAGCAGACGGATCCGTTGATTCTGCAAAGTCAGAAGTAGCTCAGCCACTTCAAAAGTGGTGTGAGAGAAGGGGAAGGTGGAATTGACGTGGCAGTAAGACACGAGACACTCTTTGATGATCAGCACGATCCCACCACCACTCTTGGCAGTGGCACCAAGTTCACGGGGGAAATTGTAGAGTTTATAACCCGGGGGTGTCAGATCAGCACATTTACTCTCATCACCTGACTCACGAAGCCACGTTTCTGACACCATCATAATGTCAACGTCGTAGTCGGTCATGAAGTCAGCGATCGCAGTGCGTTTCTGACGTGTTTTAAGGGCATTACCACGAACAGACTGGGCATTCAGGTGACAGACACAGAGCTGATTAGGAAGATCAGAGCCCTGTACAGGAACCGCTATCAAGTTCTCGAGGTTGGCACTCGAAGCACGGGTCAGCGCGGTCGACACGTCAAGGAGCTGAGGGAGGAGTCAAGATCAGTAACAGAAGAAATATTGGTTGTAGAATGTTGTTGACTGATAACTACAGGAATCTGCCGGCGTTTTCTGGTGCCACCTCGGGACAATCGGTGGCGTGGCAGACGGTAACCAATAGACAGTTCTTTCAAACAACTGATCAGATCAGGGTCGAGGTCACGGTGTGCCGCTGTTTGTTTACATGCTAACAGCTGATTTCGTGTATAGGAATAGCAGGCACGACCAGAGTTCAGTGTACGAAGCGCCTCCGTGCTACACGTAGTATCAACTAGCGGCAGCGTGGGACGGTGAAAAGTGGGTCGTAGCATGTGCAAGTTGCCGGGATGCCGGCCGAAAATGGCGGACTGCCACGATGATTCAAAAGAAAAAATCTCAACCGATAGAATGATGAAGAAGAACATCGTCCTGACGTGAAGTGGAGCATACATAATCCAACACCAATCCATCATGCAGCACTCTAACAAATATCAAAACTATACACACAGTCAAACCACATGAAAACGATGAAAACTGATGGAGCTAAGATCGGCCGTGCCTGCTAGGCGACCTGACCTCACTAGAAGATTTAGTTGGTTGGATAACTGATTGCGAAGTTGTTTCATCTGCTCTAAAAATTTGCTAGCTGCATTGGGGCCTCTGTAAATCTCTGGGCGTGTGTGTGCCCCATCTGACTTAACAACAATAAACGCATAAGAACAGATCTGATGGTAGGTTAATAAGGTTGTGTTTGTTCTTGCTGTTGTGGACCATAGTACTGCGACAAGAGCGATTCAAAGTCAGCATAAACCACGTATGGGCTCATTTGCATTTTGTGTACATTCTTAAAACTAACTTTAGACCCTGGTTTAGGTGTGAGGAGTTTGGTTTCACAGTCTACAAAACTTTTACAACGAGCTCTATAACTGGCAGCTGCTTCTATAGTTGGGATTCTGAGCAAACGTCTTCTACAAAGCTCTTTTGTAGCATGATTCTTTGATGTATAGGCCATAAGTCTGCTTATTGTTCTGATTAATACATAATGACTCTTTGTACTATCTCCAAACAGGATGAAGTCTACATGTTTGTTAAGTGGTTCACCTAAAGTAGGAGCGTTTGGAGAAATCCTTAGAGGCACTAGATCGGCTTTTACAGACCATGTGTATACGTTTACAGTGATTGGCTTGTTTTGCTCTTCAAACTGAGATATACCTTCTATACTTACTGGGAAGGTTATGTTATTAAAGTTCAGCTCTTGTTTGTATGCTTCATAATTGGAAACTCTTTCTGCGTTCTTTTTAACAGGATGTAAATGTGCTAAAACGCACCACATAAAACACATGTTGTCAGGATTTTTTATGTTTAAGACTGCTCGTTTCAAAACTAACTCTCTTGGAAGAGGAAGGTAAGAACTGCCAACTATAGGATAGAACTTTGTTTGTCTCAATCTGATTTCAAGGACTGTCCCTTCAGACCAACCAGAACCGCGCAATTTTGCTTTTTCACGTGCATGGTTAAACTGTGTGAGCATGTAGTCAGCCCAGTCAGAATTAAAGTCGTGATAGCTGATTACTTCTTTCTGTTTAGTTGAAACCCAGACTTCCATGTTACTATCATCGGGCGTTATATAATCAATCAGAACAACCAACAGCACTTTTACTGGTGGTTCGCGTTGAAGAGACTCTGGGATTTTAGAGATAGCATGTGTTACGCTTTCCTGAACGTTCGAGGGTTAATGATGTCCATGTCTACTTTACTAAACATATTGCTTAATTATTTGTCACTACCTTTCACCAGTGCACTGGCTGGCAGTTTTTCAAACTCAGACACGCTTGTGAGGCTCATTTTTTTACCTCAAATATTTACGTAAATTAAAAAAATAAATGTAAATAAAAGTAAGTAAAACACGCTTTTTATTCTTCGCCCAAGCGTTGTAACACTTCAAGACACGTTAACCTTACAATAACACCCGCAAATATTTTAGCTTTTTCTGAATCACTACAGTCAATGTTCATCACTTTGATTGCTTCGTTAAACAGTTCACTATGATCTTTTATTATATTGTCTACATCGTTCTCAAAGCTAAATTCACTAAAATCAATGTTTAATACTTTCATTGTTTCGTCAAATAGTTCATTACAATTCTTTAAATCAGATTCACTGAGTTTGGCAGCCATTTTTAAATCTAAAATAAATAAAAAAATAATTGTAAATTCAGCTGTGTTTCATAGTCTTTTCTAATCGTAAAACCTGATCTTCATTAAAGCGAATAGCTACTCCTTCAGAGTCAGTAGAAACAGTTAGATTAACATCTTCAGGAGCCATATTATCAACTAAAATAGCAAACAACTTTATAACTGGTTGGGGCCAAGAATCTGGTATTTTACTGATGGCTTGCGTCACGCTTTCTCGCATATTTATGCGCTCAAAAAGATCAGTAATTAATTCTTCAAACCTGCTATTTAACTGATCTTTATCAGCCTCCCTCTCCCAATCCAACTCGTACAGTATATTAATAAGCTCTGTAGCTACCTCGGGCTTCATTTTTAAACTCAAATAAAAACGACCATTTAAAAATAAGTAAGTCACAGCATGTGCCTGTAATACGCTCCTCAACACGCCCCGCCAAACGATCAATAGGCTGCTGAGGTCTATTTTGGCCCTGGGTTTTCCCACTCTCTGACAGCAGTTTGTAGAGTATTGATTTCTACCCTCCTTGTTCACACACGCACAGAGAAATCAATAACAATCAAAATAAGCAAAACAATGATAATGAAAGTGATTTATCTCCCTTTAATTATACATAAAAGTAATTGTCTTCCCCTGAATAAATTATCTATTTATTGATAAGTGAGAGAGAATTGATTATTAAAAGTTGTGTTTTTATGTTTGATCTGCTAAAGCTTTTAATATGAATATTGTACAAAGTAGCTACTAAAAAGTACTTTAAAACACAGATGTTGTTTAACCTTTAAAACTATTCTGCTTCAATCAAAAACAATTTTAATAACAGTCGCACTTATGCATAAACACCATAGAATTATAAAGCTTTCAGTTTGCACAGTATATATTAATCCAAAAAGTGTAAAGTTGGGAATATGTCTGCAGTGGTTTTGTACTTGTTTGCGCAGTTTGGAAAGTCTAAATTTGGCCCTCTTCTCTGCCCTCTAGTTTATCTTCCCATTTTCGTGTTTCGTCTAGGTCTCTGGCGCGGCTATAAACGCCCGCAAACCACAATGTGTTGTCTGGGTCACTGGCGAGGCTATAAACGCCCGTAAACCACAATCTGTGTGTGTCTGTGTGTGTCCTAGGAAGAGTCACTGAAAAGGGGGTGAGAGAATTGCCCCAAATTAGGCAAGCTGAAAGCAGGCAACCAAGTATAAGAAATACCACTATTAGAGGCATATTCCCAAAACTCTTCGCATCTGGCCACATTATCTGTGATCCACTGGATTTGGCTTGGGGCCCTAGGGCGTCATAGGGTCTCAAGTTAGACCCAGGGGTCTGGCCAAATGCGAAGAGTTTTGCACTTTTTTATAATGATTTTTATATCCCTGGAGAGAATGTAAATATGTTCGTTCACGATCACCATATCTTATTTTGCACGTAAGCCCCCATTTTGAAATAACGATTACGTCGATTTTTTAGAGTTTTTGCGTGTTAATTTTAGTTGTAAAAAAGGTGTTAATTTTGGCCAATTAGTTGTAAAAAAGGTGTTAATTTTGGCCAAAAGTGACATGAGAAGGACGTGACTTGTATATGAAAAGGGGGTTTTCGTGCAAAATAAGATAGGGTGAGCTTGAACGAACATATTTACATTCTCTAGGGTCAAAACAATGCATGACGTGGGGGTTTTCTCTGGTAAAAAGACAATGATAGGCATGAAAGGTTAAAACAATGCATGACTTGGAGTATTTATCTGGTAAAAAGACAGTGATGGGCATGAAGGGTCCAAACACATACGTGTGACAGAAGCTTCTTCTTTCTCTGACAGACAGCGAGCTTCACAGATCAAAACATGTACCTGAAAGGAGCTACTTCGAGCAGGTGTCTCGGGTTGAAACACGTGAATGAGAGGAGCAGGGGGTATGTAGCGGGGGTGGGGGGTGGGGTGGGGTGGGGTTCCAGGCGCTAAGGGTTGACACACGGCATGAGGGAAGAAAGGAGGGAAGGGGATGGGGAGGTCTTATTTGCCAGAAAGACAACAATAGGTGTTAAGGGTCGAAATACGTAAAGGGTGGGGAAGGGGAGGAGGAGGTTGAGGGGTTCTTCTGTAACAGAAAGACGACAGATGGGTCAAAACATGCGTCGGATAGCGGAGTGGAGGTGGGTGAGAAGGAGAAGGGGGGGGGGGGTGCTTCTCTGACAGAAAGACTGTAGGTGTTAAATGTTGAAACATGTGCATGAGGGGAGAAGACGGGAGAGGACCTTCTTCTCTGACAGAGAGACACCAACAGGCGTTTGGCGTCGAAACACGTGCAGTGTGGGGAAGCGGGAGAAGGGGGGGGGTTCTCTGACAGCAAGACAACAGATGTTAAGGGTCTAAACACGCACATGGGACAGGGGGGGGGGGGTCTTCTTTATTCAAGACAGTAAATCACTGGCGATATTTCACTTTCTTTGGTACTCCAGCATAATGATTGCCAGCGTTATCTAGAATCAGTGAATGGGCCACCATTGTCTACCTTAGATGTGTTCATTTGAATTTACTTTTTTCTTATTTATAACTCAAATACAAGAGTCAGTTCACCACAGTTTCTTTTACATGCATTGCACACATACACACGCACACACACAAAGGCACGCACGTGCGTGCGTGAGCACACACACACACACACACACACACACACACACACAACACACACAACACACACACACACACACCACACACACACACAACACCACACACACACACACACACACACACACACACACACACACACACACACACACACACACACACACACACACACACACACACACACACACACACACACACACACATCTGATAATGCTACAGCAGAAAAGATTATTTTCGATTATAGTTCAATCCTTTTTTTTAAGATATCATACCAGACATTCTTTTGACACTGATGAAAAGAATTTTTGTGTGTTGCTCATCTGTTGAATCGGTGAGGACTATCTTTGACAGACGACGTGTATGTCAAGACACGTGCCCATCCATGGTCTTTTGGGACCACTTGTGCCTTTAGACACGTGCCCGTCGTGATCTTTTGCAGACGACTTTTGTCAAGACATCTGCCCGCCTAAAGTTTTTGAGGGACAATTTGTGCATCGTCTAGGTGCTTACCTGTGTGCAGTTTTTTTTGCATGACGATTCCAGCATAATCAGGACACCTACCCATTCATGGTCTATGAAAAACGTGCTTTGTCGGTCAGCATGTCACACTTATCAATGTATTGCCGAGCGAAAATCATGATTGTATTAATGAAAAGTATTACCATATTGTGTCTTTAGAGCTTAGGTGTTCTTGTGACCAAGCCAAGTCAGTGTCTGAGTCCTGTCATTGACAGACAAACTATGTGTCAAGAATCCTGCTCATCCAATATATTTGCAGACGTTCAGTCTGTCAAGACAGCTGCCCTCATACTCTTTGACAGACAATTTGTGCATCGTCATAAGATCTTTCCATCCATGATCTGTAAGAGACGATTTGAGCATCGTCTGGACACTTACTGGTCTCCAGTCTTTGAGGACGATTTATGCCCTTAGTCTTAACAGACGATTTGCATCGTCATGGCAGCTGTCCATCCGTGGTCTGTGAGAGACGATTTGTGCATCGTCATGGCAGATGTCCATCCGCGGTCTGTGAGAGACGATTTGTGCATCGTCATGATAGCTGTCCATTCATGGTCTGTGAGAGACGATTTGTGCATCATAGGACACGTACCAGTCTGCTGTCTTTGAGGGACGATTTCTGCCTTAAGTCTTTGAGATACGATTTGTACATCGTCATGATATCTCTCCATTCACGGCTTTTAAGGAACAATTTGAGTGTCATCAAGCACTAGCCCATTGCTGCACAGTGTACTGCATGAATCGCACTGTAGCAGTAATTGGGAACGTCAAGGAGGACAAATTTAATAGTCCATGATGTCACCGGCCAATAAGTTTCTCTGATTTACCCTTTGCACCCCTTTTTTTTTTATTCCACATGTCAATCTACACTTAAGTATGGCACTTCAGAAACACCGTAATTAACAGGGATTTTTATTCCCTGTGGCGCTGCCTTGTGAAATTGATTGTGAGTTCACGAGTTAGTAGAGTTGTGCTGGTGGGTATTGAGTTATGCAAAAAAGACAAAGCAATCAGAAATGAGCAAAACCCCATGCAGTCACATCTCGAAATAAAATAATAACCTGGGAAATAATCTGTATGATGACAGGGTTTTTCTTACTGGGAGGTACTGTGAGGTATGATAAGGAAACTAAAAAGTACACAAGAAGAGTCTGTTAAAAACTAACAAACAAACAAACAAATTCTGACAGCGGTTTCGTTGACACTACTGAAACTTACATTAAGTGAGTACTGAAAATCTGAACACCAATCACTCAGTAAGGAGGGTATAGTAAACACGCTGGCCAGAGTGCATCATGTTGTTGATAAGACCGATCACTCAGTAAGGAGGTATAGTGA
>CM031624.1:4877621-4882621 GCA_018398815.1 Conus ventricosus | reverse complement strand
GAAGCAGTGCAGAGCACTGTGAAGCCTACAGCTCACTACTGTTCACTGTGAAGCAGTGCAGAGCACTGTGAAGCCTACAGCTCACTACTGTTCACTGTGAAGCAGACAGTGCAGAGCACTGTGAAGCCTACAGCTCACTACTGTTCACTGTGAAGCATGCAGAGCACTGTGAAGCCTACAGCTCACTACTGTTCAATGTGAAGCAGACAGTGAGCAGAGCACTGTGAAGCCTACAGCTCACTACTGTTCAGTGTGAAGCAGACAGTGCAGAGACGTGAACCTACAGCACACAAACTTTTCCACTGTGAAGCAGCCCTTTGGCGAGCACGGGTGAAGCCAACCACTCCCCTACGTTCACTGTGAAGCAGACAGGCAGAGCACGGGAAAAAGCCGACAGCTCACTATTTTTCATTTTGGTGAAGCAGTGCAGAGCACTGTGAAGCCTACACCCTAAACTACTGTTCCAGTGAACAAACATTTCAGACCCACTTTTGAAGCCAACGCCACTACGTTCACTTGAAGCAGATAGTGCAGACGCTGTGGAACCCCTACAGCTCACTACTTTTACGGGTGAAGCAGACAGTGAAAAGACAAGTAAAGCCTACATTTCACTACTTTTCCAATGGAAGCAGACAGTGCAGGGGCACTGGGGAAGCCAACAGCTCCTACTTTTTCCTGTGAAGCGACAGTGCAGGGGGGGGGGAAAACGGGGGGGTGAAGCCAAAACACTACTATTTTCACTGTAAGAGACAGTGCAGAGCACTGGGGAAGCCACAGCTCACAAATTTTTAAAAAGGAAAGAAAGACAGTGCGAGCCCCGGGAAAAAAAAAAAAGGATACACTCCCTATTTGTTCATGTAAAGCAAGTAAAAAAAGGGTATGTAGCGCTAAGAAACACCGACCCCCCACTCAAAAGTGGAGCAGACAGAAAATGTAATGCAGACTCCTTGTACGGAGTGAGGGACAGCTTACCACGTCACAGTGTGTGGGCCGACAGATGTGCATATGTTAAAACTCCTTTTACGGGGGGAGGCAGCCCGACTTAAAAACTTTCACAGGTGTAGCCGACAGATATGTAAAAGGCAACTCCTTGAACGGTGTAGGCAGACAGCCCTTCCCCACAAACACAGTGTTAGGAGACAGTGATGTATAGTGCCCGACTCCTGAAACGGTGTGAGGCAGACAGACTTACCAGGGTCCCCGTGTGTAGGGAGACAGAGGGACGAAAGTGTCAACTCCTTGAAAGGGGTTTTGGGGAGCAAAACCACCACGTCACAGTGTTTAGCAACAGATGATTAAAGTGTCCAACCCCTTTGTACGGTGTGACAGAACAGACTTACCAGGGCACATGTGTACAGAAAAGTGATATAAAGTGGGGGGCAGAAAAGACTTTTACCACGCACAGGTTTAGCAACAGAAAAATGAATATTTGAAAAAGGAAAGCCAGACTTACCACGTCACAGGTTTTAGCAGAAAGATGAAAAAAATTTTGGCAGACCCTTTTACGGTGGGGGCAGACAAAAAACCACGCCCAAAGGTGAAACCCCCTGGAAATGTATAGTGCCCGACCACCATTGTAGGGTGGAGGCAGACAGCCCTTAATCACGCACAGTGGTAGAAACCCAGATAAAGAAATATTTCCCGATTTCCTTTGTAGGGGTGTGAGGCAGAAAAACTTCCCACGTCCATGTGTACAGCCCAGATGAGTATATTTCAAACCCCTTGTACGGTGTGAGGAAGACAGACTTCCCCAACCCCCACAGTGTTTGGGCAGCCGATAATGTATGGGTTTCAACTCCCCTTTGTACGGTGTGAGGCAGCCGGGCCCTTCCCACGTCACATGTGTAGCAACAGATATGTAATTGTCAACTCCTTTTTTAGGGGTTGTGGGGCAACAGCCCCACCCCTTTCACATTTGTGTAGCAGACAGATGATGAAAAAAAATATTTGTCGGACCCCTGTACGGTGGGGGGCACCCCGACTAAACCACGTCCTTTGGTAGAGACAATGTGTATAGTGTCAGACCCCCTTGTAGGGTTTTGGGCCCAACAGACGAACCACGTCACAGTTTTTAACAGAAAAGATGATTTTATAGTGTCGGACTCCTTGAAACGGTGGGGCACACAGACTAAACCACGTCACAGTGTGTAGCAAACCGATAAGTATAGTGTCAACTCCCTTGTACGGGGGTGGGGAAGACAGACTCACCACGTCACAGGGGGGTTAGCAGACAGATGTGTAAAAGGGTCAACTCCTTTGAACGGGTGGGGGAAACAACCCCACCACGTCCCCATGTGTAAAGACAGATGAGTAAAGGTGAGGCAGACAGATTTAAACCACGTCACAGTGTGTAGCAGACGGGTGATGTATGTGCGGGACTCCTTTAGGGTTTTTGAGGCAGACAGACTCACCAAAATTATGAAGTTTTAACGGACATGATGACCACTGGCATTGTGCTTTTTAGACAATACCCCCGGGAATAAAGGAACCCAATAGATTTCGCCACAACACGGGAACAAAGCAAAAGACCATAACGTAAACTCCCAAAAAAGGGCTAACACCCCACGTACAATGTGAAAGGGAAACGTCCCGGAACATAAAATACAACAGACATTCCAATACAGGTGAAGCCGATCACATATGTTTGGGGTAAAGAGAGAGAGAAAAGAGAGAGAGAGGGGAGAGAGAAGAGAGAGAGAGAGAGAAAAGAGAGAGAGGGGAGAGAAAGAGAGAGGGGAAAAGAGAGGGGAGAGAGAAACGGGTTTAGCAATATCCCCCACCCAAATACAAAAAAAAAAACAAAAAAGGAAAAATACCCAAAAGCAACACACACACACACACACACACACACACACACACACAAACACACACACAAAACACACACACACACCACACACACCCACACACACACAAAACACACACACACACACACACACCCCACTTTGAACGTGCGTGCACGCTCTGCTCTAGGGAAACCTTTTTTATTTTTTTAAATTTACATAATTTAAGCCCTAGTTCGAATTACATTCTAGGATTTTTTTTTCTGAATTTAAATAATAAAGAAAACCGCAAGGAATTCCAAGAGAAAACCAACAAAGCATGTTTAAATTATTTGTTTCCCTCAACTACGACTTTAAAAAACGCCCCCCTCCCCCTCCCCTTCCCCCTCACCCCGCATTGTTTTTTTAAATCCCGGGTTATTTTTCCCAAAAAAAGGGAAATTATTTTTATTTTTATTTTTTTTTTTTTTGGGGGGAAACGGTTTTGTCAAAAACCCAAAATTGACGGGGTTTTATCGGAGGGGGGCCCAGGGGGGATCCGCAAAACCCACACACCACGGCCCAAACACAAGAAGGCAAAGGAAAAAAAACTAAGAAAAACATTTTAAATTACAAAATGGACAACCCATCAAAAAAAAATAAAATCAACCTGTTGAAGGGCCATACAAAAAGAATAAAAAAAGACAAAGGAAAAATAAGAAAGGAAAATAAAAATTTGGGGAAAAAAAAGCCACAAGAAATCTGAGCAACCTCCCCGGGGGTAAAAAGAAAAACACCCCCCAAAAAAAACTAAACCCCAAAAAACACCAACCCTTGCCCCCCCCCCCCCCCCCCCCCCTTCCCCCCCTCTATCCCCACCCCCTAAACCCAACCTAAAGTGCAAACCACCCAACTAAAACCCAAAAAAGATAAGAGGAGGGACTTTCCCCTGGCAAAAAGGGAAACTACTAAAACAACACGCACCAAAACCCAATATCAGAATAAGTATGTTGATTTTCCCAAAACCCCCCAGCACACAGGAGAAATGTGCCACAGGGTTAAACAGCCATTTCCCTTTAAAAAAGGACAGCAAACCCTTGGCCACAAATCCCCGAGAGCTGGCTACATTAAACGGGGGTCGTTTGCAACCAGCAACATACAAGGGCAAGGGAGCCCAGGCCCACTCTCTCCAGCAACTATCAGACCCACAACACGAAGGGACCCCCGGGTTGGGGGAAGGACGAGATTCCTTCCCGTTTCCGCAGAAGCCACGCCGAGGGGGGCTCACCCCCGGGGATCCGACGGGGCCCCCTCCAGCGGGAGGGGGGCAAATCCCGGGGCGGCGGCCTCGGGGCGGGGGGGGGGGGGTCGGGGGGGGGGGGGGGGGGCCAACCGGGGGGGGGGGGGGTTTCCGATTTTGGCCCTGGGTTTGGCGTCGGGCGGCCCAGGGGTTTAAAAAAGGGAGGAAGGTGCGGGAGAAGGTGGAAGACTGGGAAAGGGTAAAAAAAAAAGGGCGGGTTTACCAAAAGGGGGGGACAAGCCCCAGGGGGAAAGGGTAAAGAAAAACAAACTCTGCAAGCCAATAAAGGTCTGTATATATTTCCAGAATATGGAGCGGGGGGGGGGTTTGCCTTAAAAGTGACATGCGGGTAAGGGCCCATGTCAAACCCCCCTCCCCCCCCTTGCTTAACTTGTCTTTTTTACAAGAAAAAAACCCAAAAATTTCCCATGTTTTGATTGTTCCTTTTTTTTTCTTTCCCTCAAAAATTCAAACTTTACCCCCAAAACCCCTCTTCGCTTAAAAAAAAAAGGGGACTACACTAAATAAAAGGAAAAAAATTACGGGAAAAATAAAATATCCAAACCCACCTCAAAAATTTTCCCTCTTTTTCCCTCTTTTCCAGAAAGGGGATTAAAAGGTTGAGAAATCGCCAACAAAAAAAAAAAAACAAAAGCCGCCCAAAGGGGATATCAATATTTATTTACAAAACCCCCGAGGTTAACCAGAAATCCAGAAGGGCGAAAGCCTCGCTATTTCCGTGTTTCCCCAGCAAAATTCTTGTATAAAAACTAAACAGCATCTACAATGCACAAAATTCCCCAAATTTAAACCCTGTCTAAACTAATGATTAAAAAATTTTTTAAAGGGCTCATCCAGCACGTCCCCGGGATCCACAGCCCGTAAAAAAGCGCAAAATAACTTTTACAAAAAAAAAAAAACATACCTTGGCAAAGATTTCG
>CM031624.1:4814061-4869061 GCA_018398815.1 Conus ventricosus | reverse complement strand
ATCGTATCTCAAAGACTGAGGGCAGAAATCGTCCCGCAAAGACAGCAGACTGGTACGTGTCCAGATGATGCACAATCGTCTCTCACAGACCATGGATGGACAGCTATCATGACGATGCACAAATCGTCTCTCACAGACCATGGATGGACAGCTATCATGACGATGCACAAATCGTCTCTCACAGACCGCGGATGGACATCTGCCATGACGATGAACAAATCGTCTCTCACAGACCACGGATGGACAGCTGCCATGACGATGCAAATCGTCTGTTAAAGACTAAGGGCATAAATCGTCCCTCAAAGACTGGAGACCAGCAAGTGTCCAGACGATGCTCAAATCGTCTCTTTCAGATCATGGATGGAAAGATCTCATGACGATGCACAAATTGTCTGTCAAAGAGTATGAGGGCAGCTGTCTTGACAAACTGAACGTCTGCAAAATATATTGGATGAGCAGGATTCTTGACACATAGTTTGTCTGTCAATGACCGGACTCAGACACTGACTTGGCTTGGTCACAAGAACACCTAAGCTTTAAAGACACAATATGGTAATACTTTTCATTACTAGTCATGATTTTCGTTCGGCAATACATGGAGAAGTGTGACATGCTGACCTACAAAGCACTTTTGTTCATAGACCATGAATGGGTAGGTGTCCTGATTATGCTGGAATCGTCATGCAAAAAACTGCTTACAGGTAAGCGCCTAGACGATGCACAAATTGTCCTCAAACACTTTAGGGAGGCAGGTGTCTTGACAAAAATCGTCTGCAAAAGATCACGACGGGCACGTGTCTAAAGGCACAAGTGGTCCCAAAAGACCATGGATGGGCATGTGTCTTGACATACACGTCCCCTGTCAAAGATAGTCCTCACCGATTCAACGGATGAGCAACACACAAAATTTTTTCATTAGTGTCATAAGAATGTCTGGTATGATATCTTAAAAAAAGGATTGAACTATAATCGAAAATAATCTCGTCTGCTGTAGCATTATCAGATGTGTGTGGTGTGTGTGTGTGTGTGTGTGTGTGTGTGTGTGTGTGTGTGTGTGTGTGTGTGTGTGTGTGTGTGTGTGTGTGTGTGTGTGTGTGTGTGTGTGCTCGCGCACGCACGTGCGTGCCTTTGTGTGTGTGCGTGTGTATGTGTGCAATGCATGTAAAAGAAACTGTGTGAACTGACTCTTGTATTTGAGTTATAAGTAAGAATAAAGTGAATTCAAATGAACACATCTAAGGCAGACACATGGTGGCCCCATGCACTGATTCTAGATAATCGCTGGCAATCATTATGCCCGAGTACCAAAGAAAGTGAAATATCGCCAGTGATTTACTGTCTTGAATAAAGAAGCCCCCCCCCCCCCCCCCCCCCCCGTCCTCATGTGCGTGTTTAGACCCTTAACATCTATTGTCTTGCTGTCAGAGAAAAAGCCCTCCCCCCTTCTCCCGCTTCCCCACACCGCACCTGTTTCGACCCTAAACGCCCGTTGGTGTCTCTCTGTCAGAGAAGAAGGTCCCCTCCCGTCTTCTCCCTCATGCACATGTTTCAACATTTAACACCTACAGTCTTTCTGTCAGAAGAAGCTCCCCTCCCCTCTTCTCCCCTCATGCACGTTTCAACATTTAACACCTACAGTCTTTCTGTCAGAGAAGCAACCCCCCCCCTTCTCCTTCTCACCCCCCTCCAATCCGCTATCCGACACATGTTTTGACCCATCTGTCGTCTTTCTGTTAGAGAACAACCCCTCCCCCTCCTCCTCCCCTTCCCCACCCTTTACGTATTTCGACACTTAACACATATTGTTGTCTTTCTGGCAAATAAGACCTCCCCATCCCCTTCCCTCCTTTCTTCCCTCATGCCCGTGTGTCAACCCTTAGCGCCTGGAACCCCCCCCCCCCCCCCCGCTACATACCCCCTGCTCCTCTCATTCACGTGTTTCAACCCGAGACACCTGCTCGAAGTAGCTCCTTTCAGGTACATGTTTTGATCTGTGAAGCTCGCTGTCTGTCAGAGAAAGAAGAAGCTTCTGTCACACGTATGTGTTTGGACCCTCATCCCTATCACTGTCTTTTTACCAGATAAATACTCCAAGTCATGCATTGTTTTGACCTTTCATGCCTATCATTGTCTTTTTACCAGAGAAAATCCCCACGTCATGCATTGTTTTGACCCTTCATGCCTATCAATTGTCTCTTTGCCGGATAAATACCCCAAGTCATGCATTGTTTCGACCCTTCATGCCTGTCACTGTCTTTTTAACCGAGAAATACCAAGCCATGCATTGTTTTCGACCCTTCATGCCTATCACTGTCTTTTTACAGGATAAATAGCTCAAGTCATGCATTGTTTCGACCCTTCATGCCTATCACGTCTTTGTTACCAGAGAAGTACCCAAGTCATGGATTGTTTTGTCCCTTCATATCTAACACTGTCTTTTTACCAGAGAAGTACCCCAAGCCATGCATTGTTAGACCCTTCATGTCTATCACTGTCTTTTACCGGAGAAATACCCCAAGTCATGCACTGGTTTGAATTTCATGTCTATCACTGTTTTTTGTTTGTTTGTTTTTTTACCAGATAAGTACTCCAAGTCATGCATTGTTTTGACTCTACGTTGTCTTTATGTGCGCTGTGATCGCTCTTCCCCTCATTAACCACACCACTCACTATTATGTTATGAGTAGTTAGTATTTGGCGATTGCACATGTGTGATTACAGCGCCATCTCATGGATAAATAGACCAGGGTTACACCTTGTTTCTTGTGCTGCTGTCGTTTCAACACAATGTAAACGAGAGCTGCACCCAGCAGTACACAGATGACGGCAGCACCAATCACAGTGCCAACAAACACCAACACTGAAAAAAAAATCAAAACTTATCTGTAATAACCATCACCACTGAACCTATCAAACAACTGATACAGATCTCCCCTATTAAAAGAACGTTAATAAACCGAATCAGAACACAGCGTCCCTACACGCAGGTCAAACAAACAGAAGAGGCATTTGTCCCCCAACATGTCAATTAGTCAAAAAATCGAAAAGAAATTTTTCCTTTACACAACGTTGAGGACCAAAAGAATTGTCACTATTATGAGCATGTCAGTGTATTTTAAATGAATTTTTTAAAATTTTCTGAAGCTGTCAGAAACTCAAAAGATTATTGTTGCTAAAACCTAAACTGTGACATTCCATCATCAATGACCTCGCAGGGCATGAGGGAAACCTTTTTACAAATAACTTTAGAAATCGGGGGGAAAATCAACAACCTTGCCTCATCAAACCTAGGGCAAGTAATCAGCAAGTACGCCGTTGGGTTAATTTTTTAATAAACCACTCTGAAACAAAAAGGGGTTGCCATGGGGGAGCCCGCAAAAAAACAAAGAAATTGTCAACAAATCCCATCTGTAAGAAAAATCAAAAGAGAATTGTCAACATAATCGATCTGTAAGGAAAATCAAAAGAGAATTGTTATTATCTGTGAATTTGTTACAAAAATCAGAGTCGTCTTCATCAATAAACATGTCACTAAAAATCCAAAGATAATTGACATTATTAGTAAGCCAGTGAGAGAATCAGAAGAGATCTTTCCTCGCCAATGAACCTGCAAGACAATTAGGAAAGCATCATCACTGACACTTAAGAAAGTTAATATCATAGGCTGTCACTGCGTAATACTTCATTATTTAAGGACAAAAACAAGTTTCAGAATTTAACACAAAAAAAACCCCAACAACTTCAGTTAATACATTTTGTCCAGAGAACACTTAAAAATTAAATGTTCGTGTGGAACAGGATCAAGCTATTGTCATAAACATGTCTTTAATAAATAATGCC
Source organism: Conus ventricosus (assembly GCA_018398815.1). Lineage (NCBI taxonomy): Eukaryota > Metazoa > Mollusca > Gastropoda > Neogastropoda > Conidae > Conus > Conus ventricosus. The sequence continues at coordinate 4,865,221 of CM031624.1, read as the reverse complement.
TATATCTAAATCGAAGGAGTATTAAGTTCAAAAGAAAGGCGTTCCCTCTATATTAAGAGAATAGCGTAGGTCAGTCAAACCACAGATTTTAGATTAGACATCCTAAGTGAAACTACGCATACAGTGTGTGTGTGTGTGTGTGTGTGTGTGTGTGTGTGTGTGTGTGTGTGTGTGTGTGTGTGTGTGTGTGTGTGTGTGTGTGTATGTGTGTGTGTGTGTATGTATGTGTGTGTGTGTGTGTGTGTGTGTGTGTGTGTGTGTGTGTGTGTGTGTGTGTGTGTGTGTGTGTGTGTGTGTGTGTGTGTGTGTGTGCCTATGTGCGTGTATGCGTACATGTGTGCGCGCGCGCGTGTGTGTGTCAATTTAAACTTGAGTTTCCATAGAAGGTTTTATACTTTCCCCCCAAATGACAAGCCTTTTCCACATGATTGATTTCTACCTTAGCTAATCAGCAAAACACGACAGATGTATTCTTTTTCCAGGCATGCTCTTCACTAGTGGACAGATCGATCATGACTTACAGTAAGTAGTATTATAGGTGGTTGTGGTGTAAAAACACAACAGGTGGCAAAACCCGTGGTTGAATCATGAAAAAGCCTTACGAAAGTGTGTCACATTTCAGAAATGCCATACCACCCCCACACCCACTTCCCGGCCGACTTCATTTAAAAGCCGGCCGACTTCATTTAAAAGCCCGGCCGACTTCATTTAAAAGCCCGGCCGACTTCATTTAAAAGCCCGGCCGACTTCATTTAAAAGCCCGGCCGACTTCATTTAAAAGCCGGCCGACTTCATTAAAAGCCGGCCGACTTCATTTAAAAGCCCGGCCGACTTCATTTAAAACCAGGCGAAAGTCCGAATTATTTTCACGCATCATCAGGCATGTTAATAACTGTACATATCTTCTTGCTACATGCTTTCCCTGTTCCTCGATGAAAACAAAATCTAAAAGCACAGCAGCATATTCTGTTGTAATTTCTTGTTCAAGGCTTCAAGCTACATACTTTTTTTTGCCAGGCATATGCAAAAGTGGTTGTCAAGTAGAAATCATTGGTAATCTTGACAAACATACCTGAAACGGATTAGGGACAAAACAATTGTAAGCTTACTTGATTGTTCTTGATGTTTTGATGCAGTTGCAGTTTCTGAAAAACAAAGAAACAAACAAAACGAAAGAAATAATCACAAAATACGCGAATTTAACAAAAAATAGGTAAACTACTTGCAGGTAGGTATCGGTAGAAAACATCAAAGACCTCTTAAAGAGATATCGTCGATGATAGTAACACGATTCAAAAAGACAATGAAAAAAATGAATAAATGCAAAAATTAACGAATAAATAAATGAATGAATGAATGAATGAATGAATGAATGAATGAATGAATGAATCAATCAATCAATCAATCAATCAATCAATCCATCAATAAACAACAACCAAATCTGCTTGTATAGTTAATTTAGGTCTGGCCTGGGAGTATTGAGTCCAATTAAAAGCATTATTAATTAGTTGATTTTTTCCCAAGCTGTAATACTGAGTCATTCAGTGCGTTATAGGCTAAAATGGAAAACTAGAGAAAAAACTCATTCGATTTTCATTGTCTTGGCTATCTTTTACAGCGTTATTCAGGTTTTTTTCAGATAACACTGCAGGTAAATGCTTCTTTGGGCGGGATGGGCTCATTGTGAAAGGATGTGTACAGCAGAGCCTTGTGTGCAGGCTCAAACAAAACGCGGTCGACAAGGCGTCATTTCCATCATCTTCACTGATCATCTTTTCAAACGAATGTATTTGTGTGGCCTTTTACCCTGTGATTACAGTGCAGTGACCACAGTTTTCATGTGCTCCCCATATCTACAGCTATGGAGAGTTTGAGTTAAATCTCCAATGTTGTCAAGTTCATGCGGTCACACGTCACAATCAGGATTTTTTTTTCCAACGAAACACTGTATAATCCATGTAATTGTTTGAGGCCTGCCATAAATTTGAGTCAGCATTTAATGTTAACTGATAATTTATCAAAAGAACAACTCCCCACCAAACATGATGCTTTCTAGAACAGAATCAACCAATGCCATATGTAAGTACTTGCCATTGTCATGTGAATTCTTAAACATGATTCGAAAGAGGCAAATTGCCTTTCCTTTTATGTAATAGGGAAAAAATCAGATGTTATGCAATAATAGGTACACGTGTCCTTAAGAAATATTACAGTTCTTTTCTTTGAAACAGCAAATCAATCTGCGTTATGGAATAACGTCACAGATTTTTTTTTGAATGAAAATCACAGCTTTCAATGAAAATAAGATCGGAAATGGTACCACCGACTACATCATATTAGTTTTCATGTGTCATTGGAAATTGTATATCGGTAGAAAAACTGTAATATGTTCATTCTGGCTCACCTACCCTCAACTCCGTTTCGGGCAGGTGAGCCGGAATAAACATATAACAGTTCTCTGCCAAGTAAGACTTCAACAACGAATTAAAAAATAATAATCCATCAACGCATTCTCTTTCAATAACCAAAAATAACGATTATCTACAAACAAACATACTGTGTAGGGTTTTATTCGTTTTCAATACTAATTTACTAAAGTTTTCATAGAGTAACGTAGGGGAAAGTAGCCGTGCTGAACACGCCCCATAGAGTAACGTAGGGAAAAGCAGTTGTGGCTGAACGCGCCCATATACACGGTGGTGCACTAGGCTATCCGATTACTTCGCGGTATGTTATTACAGCGTGGAGTTCGTCAGCAGAGACAGAGGCGCAGCTAAAGCCCGTTAAGGTCAAGTTGCCCTCCGTGTGGTGAAGGATTGCTTGTGGGTTTAAATAATATTTCTATTTAGACACGGTTAAGAAGCCAGTCTTGGAGCCATAGACATACGTGCGTATGCGCACACACACAGACACACACGCATAAACACATACAGAGACGCGCACACATGCGCATACACTCACACAAACACAACACACACACACACACACACACACACACACACACACACACACACACACACATACACACACACACACAACACACACACACACACACAAATACACACACACACACACACACACACACACACACTCACACACACACACACACCCACATACACACACATACACACACATATTCACTCACATTTACTCACACACCACACACGCACGCACGCACACTACACACATTCACACACACACACACACACATACACACTAACACACACACACACACAACACACACACACACACACACACACACACACACACACACACACACACACGAACATACACACACACTATTTATTAGTTTCTGCATGTCTTTCTGACCAAAGTGTTAAACCAAAAAATCAATACTGCCACACCTCCTCCCCTCTTCTCCCTCCCGCCCAGCCTTCTAGAACCCTTCACTCCGTTCCCACGGCTGAACTTGGAAGAGGTCGGCTCTCTTTTCAGTACTGTCAACTCTGTCAGGGCGGTGTCAACGACAACGGTGGGGGCAGGTAAGCTTTTAATTGCTAGTTGCCGGCCTACCTAAGGACTTTGCACTATCCGATTACTTACTACGTGGCCGGACATGACGATTTTCGGATCACGCGGTGGGCTGATGTCACGTCCGGCCAATCACAAGACTAGATAGAATCAGCTGATTAGTAGTGACGACATTTCCGCCCAGCACTTGTTGTTTATTTCTCCCAGTGCTGTGGTGGTGTGAAGACGGTGCTTTTTCTGCGAGAGAAGTGTTTGCATATGGCACAAAATATAGCTGCAGTTTCATAAGACAGTGTGGATTCTGTGTTAGAAAAAGTTCTTGAATCACAAATACCTTTTTAACAACTTTATAGATTAAATTATTTGGGTGTGGAAGACATGGAATTAGCTACAACTTTTCAACAAGCTCAAAATCTCCCATTACCGCTGCCAACACCAACGGAATTGTGGACAGAGGAAGAAAAGAATGCTTTACATGAAAATATAAGATACTTTGAAAAATGATTGAAGCAGCTCGTAAAGCAACGGTTAATGCTGGCAAGTTTTGTGAACTACTGGCGATTGGAATGACGCGGTTTTAAAACAGAAACAGCTATATATAACCACCTGTCTGTCAAGTTTTTTTAACTACTGTGACGGGCTTCTAAAAAAAGTAACGGTTACGCTGTAACCACCTGTCTGTCAAGTTTTTTTGAACTACTGTACGGGCTTCTAAAAAAGTAACGGTTACGCTGTAACCACCTGTCTGTCAAGTTTTCTGAACTACTGTGATGGGCTTCTAAAAATAGTAACGGTTACGCTGTAACCGCCTGTCTAGCAGCGAAGGCTAGCTGTTGAGGCCACAGGACGGCCTAACAGCGTGCAGGCCTGCGTGGGGGGGTTTGGACTACTGACGATAGTATGACGGGCTTCTAAAAATAGTAACGGTTACGCTGTAACCGCCCGGGCTTCTAAAAATAGTAACGGTTACGCTGTAACTGCCCGGGCTTCTAAAAATAGTAACGGTTACACTGTAACCGCCCGGGCTTCTAAAAATAGTAACAGTTATGCTGTAACCGCCCGGGCTTCTAAAAATAGTAACGGTTACGCTGTAACCGCCCGGCAAAAAACATTTTTCCTGAAAACTTGCTTCAACGTCCTGCACACCTCCTTTTCAGGCTGCCTTCAAGTGTGAACAAAGAACAAAAAGCCCCCTTCACTTTTCCCACAACACTGTCCTGTCTATTGTGTGTTTGTTTGTTGTTTGTTTGTTGTTTGTTTGTTGTTTGTTTGTGTGTGTGTGTTTTGTCCTACCCTACGCACGCACGTCCCCCCACCCCCACCCCCACCCCACGCACGCACGTCCCCCTGTGTACACCACACACACTCCCTACCCCCAAGGCGCCCCAAGTTCTTAATTAAGTTTTTAATTAAGTCACCCCAAGTTCTTAATTAAGTTTTTAATTAAGTTACTTCAAGTTCTTAATAAGTTTTTGATTAAGTAACTTCTAAGTTCTTGATTAAGTCACCTCAAGATCATAACTAAGTCATCCTTTAAGTACAACCAAGTTCTTATTCAAGTTATTTTATAATTATCAAAAAATACAATCTATGTTTTTATCTTAAATAGTAGATGTCTAATATAGTACACACACGCCTCAAAAACGCGTCATCACTGAGAATATCTTGCTCGGCGTTCTCTGCGCGAATCGGTCAGCATAGATCTTAATGAAGTTCTTACATCCTAAGCAACCGCATTGATTACAATTCTGGTCTATGGAAATGTCTTTTATAGACTCCATGTCTTTATTTATTGACTTCATCTTTTTATAATACGCCATAAACTATTTTTATTAAAAAAAAATTAAAATTAAGTTCTTAAAATATTTATTCCATCTGAAATGGATCAAAAGGGATTTTTTGTTATTGGGGTGCTGGCGTGCTGTTGTTTTTTGTATTTAGCTTTTCAGATTTTTTTTGATTGCTTTTGTTTTGGCTGCCCATTGTTTATATATTTTAAAACAGTAATAACCTCCCCCGCACAGCAAGGCGCCAAAAATGGCAACAGTTTTAAGTTCAATATTCCATGAAGACTTTGGGGGCTGTAGGTCTTGAATCACATGGAGTTTTTTAGCTGGCATTGAATAAACCCTTGTTCTGGCTTGGCGTGTTATGTTTTCATTATGAGCATATTTTGTAACATTAATTTTTTTTGTCTGTTCCACTCCGCTAATCTTTTTCCTGCTTCAACACGCCCAGGGTGAGGTGTTTTACTGGTCACTTTCTCGACTTGATTCAATGTTTTCTGAATCAGGGTTTCCTGATTCTGCTGATTTTCCGGCTCGTTCATTTTGAAGGGAAATAAAGTCTATATGATTAAAAGTAATTAATCCCAGATTAATGGCGAAACAATGTTCCAAATCTGTAATGCAGATCACACCCTAGAGACTCTAATGACTTTGTTAAAACCGGATCTTGCGTTAAATCATACGTAAGATCTTTTCAGAATCAATGGGAGCAAATCTACTGACTAGTTTAGTGTACAAACTAGAACCGTTTGCCCCACACTTTTACCATTCTTGACCCCCCAAATGCGCCTCATACCTGTTATTTTACTTTATAAGTCTTGTGGCGACATCTGTTTAATCTGTTCAATGCTGAATTCAGTTCCGAGGGAAATGTTTGTTTTTCCACATGCTGCCAAAGAATACAACCTCTCCTTTTGGGCATAACAGCTTGGCCATCAACTTGGTCATTCATAAGTTCAGGAAGGTTTAGGCTGCCTTGTAGCTGTAGTAGATCATCACTGTTCATGTTTTTTATTAATTATAATTATTTTATTTTCTAAAAATGAGCACCGAAAAAACTGTTGCTAACCTTGTATACCATTCTGCTGTTTATTGGAGGTCTAAGTGTAGGAAAACTCAATGCTTGTAAAAGCTTGTTAAGAATTAAACCAGCAGATCTTGGCAAACTAGACTTTGGGAATTCAGCAAAGCTGATTGCTATTATTGCAGCTTCGTTTGCCACGAAAGATTTTCTAGTCAAGCAAGGAAAATTCCGGACAGTATAAATATGTAATAAAAAATACATTTAAAAAAAATGGCTTCACTCGTAATGATGATAGGCGGCGCTGTGGTTATGCGCTCGCTTTTAGTGGAAGTAATTACGAAATTTAGTAAACTGCGAGATGAAGGGGGAGAGAAAAAGACATAACAAAGCTGTGGAGCAACTAGCTGCAGCACAAGATCGCTATGAAAAGCAGAGAATTGAGCAGTTAGATTTTATTAATAACACACTGAAAAAACAGGGGCATGCAGCTTCCCACATTTAAAGATGTTGATCAAGCAATAAAACAATATTATCTTGTAACAGGCAAACCAATCGAGACATTGCCCCCACCAAAATTCAGTGATTTTTATAAACCATCAAAAAAACAAAAGATGCAAGAAATCGGGTTTATTGTCTTTGGTATGACCGTTGTGTATTTTGTTGCACATAATATTGGCTGAGTAAAAAATGAAAAAAAATCTATTATTCCCCAAAAGGATATTGGAAGGGAATAACAGCAATTAAAAAGCTAAGCCAAGCAGCGGGGTCAGTGAACAAACAGCAAAAGAATGGTTATCTAAACAAGCGATTTGGCAAATTTATTTACCTGCACCTAGGCGAATACAGAGACCACACTTTGTCAATACAACTCCAAACGCCCACCCATCAATGGATCTTCTATATTTACCCTCTGATACGATTAGACGAAAAAGATTTAGTACGCACTTACAGTCATGACATAGCTTCAAGATACAAAGATGCGGAACCATTAACACAAAAGAGTGCTTCTGTGTTGCTGTCGCTATAAAAACTGATATACCCAAAGAGGCCCGCTAACTTATCCTTTCAATGATTCAAGTCGATGATGGAAAAGAATTTAAAGGGGAAGTGAATCAATTATTGTTGAAACATAGAGTTTCCATTAAAAAAGGCATTCCCGGAGTTCACAGATCACAGGCTTTAGTTGAAAAACTTTAACAAACAGTTAGCCGAAAGACTTTTCTCCTACCAGTATCACAGAGAGCTGATTGAAAAATTCTCGCAACACAGAATGGTTAGAAGACTGCCCTCAGTTTTGCGCGCAATAAATAATGAAGAAATTTAAAGGGTTAAACCAGTACAAGCAATCAAAAAACAAACAATAGATGTTGCTGAAGACTCCATTTCACCCAGCAACTAAATTTCCGTTTGGTTTAAAAGTAAGGTACCTTTATTTACCGGGAGAAGCGAAGGGACACTTGCATCAGGGCAACCGATCCAGTTTGGAGTGTTGAACCGTATGAAAAAAAGAATTGTAAAGATGAATCCGCCCGTGTATTGTTTACGAGAAACTGACACAACAAAACAACCCGCTCCTCGAAGATCTTTTTTTGAAGGAAGAACTGCAGATAATTCCGCCAGACACAGTTCCGCTTTAATTAATTTACGTAAAAAAATATTGAGTTTAAAATGGAAGCTCAGAAGGAAGTGCAGAACGAAACAAGAATGGTAAAGGAAGAGACCTTGAAAATGATACGGGAATCATTTCATGCGTGTAATGCTATTAAGGAAACATTTTCGGGGATTAATCAAAGCATGCTAAATCATCCAGATCACCTACAACTCAACCCCCAAAATTGGGAAAAAGAAATCTTAAAAATAATAAAAAAAATTCGAACGTGTCAAGCAAACATGAGAAAAGATTTAAATAAATTGGTGAAGCTATGATCGATCTTATAATAAAAGTTGATGAAAAAATAAAACCCCCCCCCTGTTTTATGCGGTCTCCAGTGCCCGATTGCATATGAAAACTCTGGATTAACAAATACTCGTTTTTGTGTTTGTTCTATCTACGACTTCTTTGTTACAACTGTTGTGTTGATCTCATGTAGATTAGATCGCAGTTTTACGTTGTCAGATGAAAAGTCTTATTGCCAAACAATCTTCTTTGTAGTTGTCATGTGATATGTTTGACTGCACAACGCTGCGAGATATTCCCTTTGCTTTCTTAATGATTTTCTCCTGGCTCGAAATACTTTTAATTTTTCGACCTTAAACCAATAAACCCCTTAATCACCCCTCCAGATAATTCATCCTTCATCTTTCCTAAAACCTTTGTTAGTAATTGTTTGAAAAAGGCGAGTCTTTGGGAATCAGATGTATCATACCATCCACTCGCTCCTTTAGCTATTTTAAATTTCCCATGTCTTTATAGATGTCTTCAGTAGGGATATCTAAAAACAAAACTATCTGTATCTGGTGTAAAGTACTCTGGACTCGGAACAGGGGTTTAAAGTAGTCATAAAGAAATTCTAACATTAAAAGCTTTGATAATTCTAAAACAGTAAACCCGATAAAAAACAGGTTTGTCCAATTTGACTTTCTTTTTTTTCATCATTATGCCAAAAGGTGATCATGAAATTTTCTTGAAGTCCTGAAAAATAGGTTTTGAAGTCAGCTTAATTGCTTCGTTCTTTTTGGGACTAATCTGACATCTTTACGTTTGGGTGCGGATTCTCCTAGTCTTTCCGAAACAGCTGTTGTTCATCAGCTTGAAAAAGTCTTTTTCTGAAGCATCTGCGGATTTAGTTCTGAGATCAGGGGTTTTTTCATGATGTATGGTTTCATGAACTGTTCTTGATCAAAAGCAATTATACGATGAACAGCTGTCAACTTCAACCATGTCTTAATAAAATTGTAGAAGTCTGTAATGACAGACATAAATTTTTTTTTGCCTCGAGATTAGGCACAAGTTTAGGCGGCTCTCTTGGATCCATCTTTAGACTTTCTGCTGCTAATGGATAGTCATTATGCAGGTCATGGAGTTCCTGAGGATATTCTAAGTCAACTTCTAGAATGAAACCACGCTGTTGATAAGGCGTTAAACTGCTCAACCACTTTAATGCCTTTTGAATATTATTCGGATCACCGCCTGTGTAAAATTTAAAGTTGCGTAACGGAAGTGATTGCGCCTTTGGGCCCATCCATACAGATTGTTTGCATCTAATACATAAGATAGTTAGACCTTTTAACTTGGATCATAGTCATCCAAGTATTTGTTGTTTGCTTTACAGTATGATGCCCGACGCCATACTAATTCCCCCCGCAATCCGTTTTCAATCATCTAAAATCATTGGTAAATCCGACAATAAATCAATCTGTACTCCAGTAAACTTTAAGAAAGCATCCCAGCTCATCCCGGGCGCAGAAATGGTAATGCGCGGGATCCAGGCTATAATGTTTCAGGGCAGGTCTTTCTGTAATTTTCAAGACGTCCGCCAACAAACATGTATCTGCCTTAAATATGAAAATTTTGATAGTCCCCCCATCGTTTTACAATCTAACTTCTGCACGCATCTTGAGCATGCTGGTAATCAGAATCACTAATGTCTTTTCCTCTGAGACTAGAAAAGAACGCGCCTTTTTGGAGGAAGTGTGTCTTCATCAAACCTTTCCCAACTGTTCATGTACTCATAAGGGTAAAAAGCCCTTTCTAACGAGAGTTGGGTCCCAAAAATTCTTCCGTTATTGGGCAGGACTTTAAGGACATAGCCAGTGACTCTAATGAACCCCTCATGTGTTGCATAGAGCATAAAAAGACATGTTATTTAGATTAAAGCACATGTACTTTTCTGATGACTGTGCAATGCATGACACCCTGAAGGCATCGTCCACTGCTTTCATTATAAGAGAGAGTCGTAACCTCGCAAGTCATGAAAGAATACAGGCAGCTTCCATGTCTTTGGTTCAAACTTAGTTGAAGATTGCATTTACTGTGCGCTGGGTCCTCTGAACTTTCCGCTAATGTGATCATGGTCTCTTACTGTTGGATTTTTCTGCGTCTGATGGGGAGACCTAAAACCACAAATCCAACGTGAGTGGCTGCGTCATACTGTTCTTGGTCTTTAGGGGTCATCATGATTTCAGATAAATTCAGATTATTAGAACAGTCATTGCGCACTTGCTGCATGCGTTTTAAGAAGTATTCTGCAGCATTAGGCCCTCTATATAATTGTGGCTTTGAATGAACGCCATCCGAACCCGACAACAAGAAGGCAAATGAACAAACTGATGATTACTCATTAAGACTGTTTTTCGAAGTTTTTGTGGCGCTGGCCCTTCATAAGGAACATTTAGTGACTCGAAGTCTGCGTAAACTACGTATGGACTTGTTTTGCATCCGTTTCCAGTTTTTAAAACTAACTTTATGCCTGCTGGGGGCGTAATTTTGTTCTGTATTACGTCTACAGAACTTTTACAATGTTTTTATATGTTCAAGCGCGGCTGGAGCGGATGGGGGTTCTTGTTTAAACATTTTCTACAGAATTCTTGTTTGCCATGGTTTTTTTAAGTATGCCGCCCTTAGTCTACTTATTGTGCGTATCAATGTGTAATGTGGCAGCCCTGCTGGTGAAAGCATCAGCAGTAAGTCACATGGGTTTTGTCTGGTTCGCCAATCGTTGGACTGTTCTTGGACACTTTAATCGGCTGTAGATTTGTTTCCTCATCCCATGTGTAGACATTGACAGTGTTAAATTTGGGTTTTTTTTGTTCTTCAAAACTGATCAATTTGGTCTACACTAACAGGAAAGGACACCCCACTAAAGTTAAGATCATTGATGTAAGGGTGATAGTTAGACACTCTCTCTGCGTTTTTGCGGATATAATGCAGCCTTGCAAGAACACACCACATGAAACATTTGTTGTCTGAATTCTTTATGTTTAGAACTGCTTTTTTCGCTACCAATGCTGGGGGCAGCGGAATGTAAGCCTTGCCTACAATTGGTGCATACTTAGACTGTTTTAATCTGATCTCTAAGACTTCGCCCTCTGACCAACCAGAGCCTCTCATTTTGGCTTCTTCAGCGGCAGCGTCAAACTGTGTAAGCAGTTCGTCTGCCCAACCGGGTGTTAAGTCATTAGAGGAAAGAATAGTCTGTTGTTTAGTCGAGACCCAGACTTCTAGATTTTCTTCATTTATTGTTACATAGTCAATTAAAACAGCTAACATTACTTTAACTGGCGGGTCTATTGTTAGTTTACTTGGAACTTGAGAAATAGCATGAACAACGCTTGCCTGTACGTTTGTTGGATCAATGACTTCTAGATCAATATCATTCAGTGCTCTTGATAAACGCTCTCTCTCAAGCAATCCTTCAAACAATTCGTCCGGTCCTTCATATATCTTATCCATGCTGAGTTTCTTTTCTAACTCAAAATATTTATTTAAATTAAAAAAAAATACTTAATCAGAATCAATATCAACGGTCTTTTTGTGCTTGGACTCATAAACTAAAGTATAAACACCCTTCGATGTTGTTACTGTGAGCTGTTTAGAACAGAGTTTAATGTCTCGTTTACTTTTTTTTAAGCATTCCTTTTTTATCTGCTCGGGGTCTGGCTGTTGAGAAAAACTTGTCCTCGCCTTTCTTTGAAGATCAAACTTTTGTCTTTTGTAGTCATCAAAATCGGCCTGTAAACGATTAAATTCTTCATCCGAGATGTTTGAGTCAACTAGTGCTTTATTTATTGTCAGTTTGCAACGAGCTAAGTTTAGCTGTTATTAGTTGAACCATAGCTGTGTGCTTTTGGAGTTTAGTTTTTAATTTTTTGCTAGCAGCACCTACAGCTAATGAACACAGGCCAAGAGCTAAAGACAAACCTCCTAGAGGTAAAGCCGCGGGTGCGCCTACGCCCGTTGCTAAGAGGCCTACACTCGTTCCTGCCGATGCAGCACTTATAGTTGATGCTCCAGTATTAACATATGTAACAGCATTACAGGCAGCAGAATACCTTCGTTTGGTTTTGCTGTATTTTGAAAGGTCCTGCTCTAGTTTTTGTTGCATTTGTGTAATATTGGTTAATCTGAAGGTTTTTATACTAGGGTTTTCTACTATCTCTCTCTTGGCGGCGCTGTAGGCACATTTGGATAAACCTGAACAGACATGCTTTTTATAAAATAAAAAATAATTTAGTATTGTATATTTTCTAATCTGTTATCTTGAATATTCAGCTGCGCATCATATATTAAAAACAAATACACATTAAGCGGTTTATCGGCCTCTTTTTCTTTATCAATTTGAATGTTTATTATGTCTCTAACAGTTCTCTCCGCTTCCATGTAACTGATTATCCTCCGTTGATCTTAGGTCAATCCATAAACCGTATTTCGTTGTTAAATAATGATCAAGTCTAACACTGTGAGATGCAGATCTTTAGACACAAGGTCAACTGTCGGATTTCTACACCTCCCGCCTCCAAACAATTTTCTTATTTCATCAAAATGATGATAAGGTTTAAGCCCGCTACGTAGATTTGGTTAGGACTGCCCTCAATTGTACATTGCACTTTCGTTATTTTAGATTAACAAAATTTTCAGTTTGTCTTTGGAATGGTTCTTCATCTTCGCACAGCAATAAAATACCTTTAAGCGATCTTGCTGTGGCACTAAAACTAAAATTCCATATAGTGTCTGCCTTGCTTTTAGGATATTTAGAATGATGAATCACTCTTTCGTAATATATTGCTAATTTTGACTGATATTGTTGCTGGATCAACCTCGCTAAGTCAGGGTTGCTAACAGTGTCAAACTCTAACGAGATGTCAGAAATGCTGTACTTTGCTTCGGTGTCTGTAGATATAATAACATATTTGTGGTCATTAAAAGTTAGTTCATATGACAATCTGTCTTTTAATGCTCCTTGAAAGTATGGGGCATGCGCTTTTAACAACTCAAAATCTAGGGGTATGAAAAAGCGATTTCCATACGCATAACTTACGGCTACAAACCTTTTGCCGTCTTTAGCATCTTCAGCGCCTATTCTATGTTTTAGTGCTTCTTCATTTTCGATTCCTTGAAACGCAAGATCAGCCCTTTCATTCGCGGTTAGCCATAGATCAGAATAGGCTAAAAATATGTCTGCATTATGTAAAGAAAATATTTCTTGCCCCTCAAGTTTTATAGAAATTTTCTTAACGATTGCCCGCCCCAGATTCTGTACAACTGTCCTGTTTGGGTCTGTTTTGAAGCGAGTTCTATTTTGAAAGTAAGCCGCGCAGAGCCTGGCACAATCACTTCATCCGCTCCTAGGTCGGAAATTAAACAGTAAGAATTTGATCCGCATCAATAGTAGATGGATTATTTGGAACAGTAATATTCCGCTTATTTCCCTTCACGCCAAAGGGCTCTTTCAGCCTTCTATGCGGGTCAAGAATTGGAGCCATATGCTAGTGACATTTTTATGAAGCAAAATAAAAAGTTAATTATTTAAAACATGGCAGGCAGAGAAGATGAAGAAGATTATGATGTTTTTGATCGTGGAGACGACATGAGTGAAACGGCTCCTTTGATACAGCATCGCTCAGCGGCCTCATTGCGGCGTGAATTGACAGAAAGTACAATTGGAGCATTTTACAAAAAAAATAGGCCTAGAACCCCCCGAATTTATAGACCCTAATGATTTTGAAGTAAAAGATGATGGCCATTTGTATGTGAAAAACGATCAAGGAGAACCTGTTCAGCTTACAGCTAAACGAGACCCATCAAAGTTTTTAGCCGTGGGTTCAATTAGGCAAAGACTCCCTGTGAGCGTACAAAATCGCCTTGGCATTGCTAAACCAAAATTAGATAGGGATGCAGTTGCTAAACTTCAAAACACACTACAAGAACTCCCGACAGATAACCAAATGCAAAACATGGAACTTAAAGAATTAAATCAATCGGCAGACGAATTAATAAATGCAATAGAAGCAGAAACCAGTTTTTCAGAAGAAACAGCATTAAAGACTATACACGACTCACCGCTACCCATGCGAGAAATAGCGGCCCTTGATCATGCTTTGAGAAGCATCAGAGGCGAATTAACAAAAAATTTAGCAAAACTGGGTGAAATAGATGAGCATATAAAAAGAGAAAAAGAAAAACTCGTTGAGGCTGATGACGCCAACTTAGGGCATGATATTAAACAAAGATAACCCAAAGACTAAAAGATCTTGAACAAGAGAGATCAGCAAGACTAGAAGCGTTGTCTACTAACCGAGAACAATTGCGAACTCAAGTGAGCAGAATAAGAGAAACTATCCAAAAATTTTATATGAAGACACAACACTAGCAGAAAGAATAAGAACACTGTTTAGAGAGCAAGGAGTCACATTAGCAAGCGTTATAACGGCCTTAGGTTTTGCAATAAGTACACTGGTGATGGCTATTACAGGCGGCGGCGGTCAAAGCCCAGTGCCTCCACCGCCATCACCTCCATCTCCGCCTGATAAATTCATGGGTAAAAAAACAGCTTGATCATCTTGCGGATTTATTAAAAAAATTAGCCGTAAAGCTATAGACTCTTTACCGGGTATATTAGGGGTGTTGTTAGCTGGCTTTTGTCTACTGCAAGCAAAGTAGTTGGCTTTATGGCCGAGCACTTATGGACATTAGTTCTCTTAATAGTTGGGTTAATATTTAGTAAGATAAAGACCGAGTAATCCTAGGCCAGTTAATCCAAGAACAAGCGCTGTCTTTTCATATTCATGGTCATCGCGAACAGAGTCCGGGTCTTCAACGGCCTTTGGGCTTTGGGCCACGGGGATTGGATGACTTATTCTTGGGGGGTCATCTTGTTTTTTTACTGCTTGCAATATTACTGGCTCAGAATTTATTTCGTTTTTCCCGACCTTCTGTTCATTACCTGCCACAAGGATTTCATTATTGTAGTTTATTATTGTTCCTATCTGGAGCCTGAGGTCAGAAGGCAGCATGTATAAACCAGTACCAACAGCAAAGTCTACTTTCGATCTTGCGTATTGTAAAACATGTTGGTACCTTTTTATACTTGAAGGTAAATCAACTGTAGAATTAATGGCGTCCTCTAAATTTGCTAAGTATTGTTTTTGTGCATCAAAGCCAGTAGAAGGATCTGTTATGCTCGATCTCGTTTGTGCTTGCGAACCTAGCAAACACCAAACGTAAGTACGAACAGAGTCGTTTATTCGTTCTATTCCTGCTTTAGTTAGGCCCTTATAAGTGTCTAAGATAAATGTTGTCCATGCTGTTTTTATGCTCTTGCTCTATGGACCCAAGGTGAACAGTTGTGCCTGAAGAGAAAGATGTGTAAGGAGGATTCCAGTCATATTTATACTTTCTGTGAACGCCCCAAAAATAAGGGGTGCCTAGACCATGATTAAGATCCAACTTTTGTCTAAAGTCTGTCTTGATGTTAATATTGAATTCGTTACAGATCCTTTCAAAAGCCTTCATGTCTATTCTGTTGCTGAACGGATTAAACGGTTTGTCATTTGGTAATGGTGCTTGCAGTTCAGTCAAAATACGTCTGAAGGTGTAATAAAAATGAAATCTGTACACTGACCTCAACCAAAGGATCAGGATGATTTAAGTGATCAGCATACGACACTCCACACCCAGTTGATGCACAAAACACAGCAAAGTTTAACTGGTTCTGATAAAACTGCATCGGATGACTGAACCACACTTTTGCGATGTAGTCTTTTTTAATAGGGGGTTAAGATATTTGCTTAACAGAGTACTCACCTTTACTTGAAAGGCGTCAGACTGAGTCACAGAAATGTCAAGAGTATCAGTTGTTATATTTTTAAGATTGTAGTGCGGCCCAGCAGAATATTTTGCATCAGTATATTTAATGCACTCATTTTTATTCGTTTAAAAAATGTTTGTAACAATAACAACTCAAGACCGTCCTTCGTTTTTAGAACATGCTATTAATAACAATTGCGGAGCCAAAATGGTTGCACTTCATGAAATTTTTTACAAAGTCGTATGGTTTAATATAACCGAATCCAAGGAGAATAATAAGATTAAAAAAGTTAATAATAGAGGACAATTAGTTAGCCAGTTAACCATACCTGATGGTTATTACGGGTTTTGCTCGCTAAAAGAAGCAATGAGTAACTTTGACATACTCTCAAACTTAACAATGCAAATCTAAAAACAATGTTGGCCTTCAAGCCTGAAGAAGAAGAAGTAGGTTACTATTTTGATGAAGAGCTAGCTAAAATGTTAGGCTTTACAACTGCCAATCGAGACGTTCATAGTTTTAGAGTTACGCCAAACAAAACTACTTATGAGGGAGAAAATCCGCTCGATCTTGCATTACATTCATTACTCTATGTTCATTGGATGAGCTGAGCACTGAATGAAAACTTATATGATGGAAGGCCCTCAACTGTTTTAAGAGCTCTTCCGTCAGGGAAAGCTGCATATTGCGATTATGAAATTATACAATTCCCTAATTTACAGTTTAAAAGATTAGTTTGTGGGAGGGTTGGATCATTTAATATAAAAATTGCAGACAAAGCGGGGAAAGTTGTGAAATGTGATAACCTACACATTGTTTTGGAAATAAAATAATAAGTTGTTCTAAAAAATAATGTCGCGGGGGCCAGAAGAATCAGGAGTTACATTAGCGCCTGTGAGGTGTATAACCTTAGAATTAAAAGACCTTGCAGACGTTGCGGACTTTGAACAGAACGGTGAGATAGGCGCTTTGTATGGTTTTGAGTACACTAAAGATGGCGATTATAAACGCAAAGAGGTTGGCGACAACAAAAAGTTTCCTAAACTAGAACAGCTGCGCAATCTAGAAGCAAATAATGTTGGCCAGTATGAATATAAAATAGTTCGAAAGCCTGACCTCAAATGGCACTTAGAACCATATTTAGAATGGGAAATAAAATTTGAATTCATAAGCCCATTTACATTTTTTAGCCGTCAAAAAAGTTTCAGAAAAGCATTCAACTCTGGCCCTTTACATGTAAGTCTTATGCCGGACGACAATAGTGCGGAAAGAAATTGAAATAACGCCGTATGGGAAAAAACAGTACATCCTCCACAGAAAAGAAACAGTTGTAAAAAAAGCTTCTACAAAATTACAGTTCTTTCCAAGCAGAAAATTAGGAGACACGTTCACAATAATATTTGAAATTTCTGTCTTTAAAGATGTGGAGAGGGATGGGGTTGTGGGCGTTAGTGACGACCTTATAAAAGGAATTAATATTAGCTGGCAAAACTTAGACGTTAAACGCCTTACAGTTACCATCGTCGTTCTTCACAATGGTGAGGATATTAAGGTTATAACAACAAGCAACAAAATCACTGTTGACTTAAATAGAAACAATCTTACAGAACTGAATTGGATTAATCTTACACATTTAGGCCTTATAGGGTTTTATTATACTGAACAAGTTTTGACAGAGAGTATGATAAAAATAATAACTGGATTAGATTAAATTCTGTTATAAAATCTATGGAGCAGTTAAACTTTATGACAAAAACCCCTCATTGTTCATTAATTTGTGGACAAACTGGTTGTGGAAAAACAATATTTATCCTCAACCTGTTACAAACAGTTTATCGTTATAATTTTGATCATATTGTAATTTTCTGCCCAACACTTAAATGGAACAAAGCATATCATGATAGAAGGTTTATATGGTCTGATGATAACATATTTTTAGTTAATCCTAGCAATAAACTGAGTGAGTGTCTAGAACGCTTTTATAGATTGTTTGAGGGAACGCAGACGCTATTTATTATAGATGACTGTTCAGCAGAAAGAGACATTGTTAAAAAGAGAAACGCTTTGTCAAAACTAGCTTTCAGTGGAAGACATGCTGGGATAAGTGTGTGGATTTTATGTCAAAAATATAACTCCGTTTTAAAAGACTTTAGAGAACAGTTAAAGACTGTAGTTTTATTTCACATGAAAGACAGAGATGCATTTGATGAATGTATGCGTGAAAATGATGTTATTGAAAATGATCAGGAAAAACATAGGATTAAGCAAAAACTAAAATCTGAAAAGTTTAGTAAATTAGTTTTGAAAACGGATAACCCTACACAGTATGTTTGTTTGTAGGGTCGTTATTTTTTGGTTATTGAAAGAGAATGTGTGATGGATTATTATTTTTAATTCGTTGTTGAAGTCTTACTTGGTAGAGAACTGTAATATGTTTATTCCGGCTCGCCTGCCCGAAACGGAGTTGAGGGTAGGTGAGCCAGAATGAACATATTACAGTTCTCTTCGGTAGTTATTATGAAATAAGATCTTTTAATGGAATAGCATCATAGTTGTTTAATAATCACATGTATCATATTACACCAACCCACAAGAGTCGCGTACGTTGAATCACCCGTGCTCATATAGTTCACATGAATTATTTCATCCTTGTTCATATGGGTGACACGAACAAAGAAAAAACACAAAACTCACATACTATTACGCATGTGCGCGCGCGCGCGCACACGCACGCACGCACGCACGCGCGCGCACACTCACACACACTCACACACACTCACTCACACACACACACACACACACACACACACACACACACACACACACACACACACACACACACACTTTTCTCACCACATGTGAATTGTCGACTGGGTCTAAAGCCACCGTTACATACGCAGGTTCCATCAACACAGGCACTGTTCTCTACCTCGCAGCTGGAAACGGTGCTGGCACATGAAGAACCGAATCTACCCGCCGCAGGCTCTGTCACAACACAGACATCACAGTTGTCTGTCTGGCGGATTGTTTTCTACTCTTGTTCGTAACTGTGTGCACGAAACAAAACAACAACAACAACACTACCCTTGTTTCCTCCTCTTTTATCCTACGAGCACGATGGCCTTTGCATGGATTTCCTGTTTGGACTCGTATCTGGGTTGAATTCGTTTAAAAAGAAAATATTCAGCGTTTGAAGATACTAATGACTATTGTTTGAATGAAATTGAAGTGGTCTCATATTTAGAGGGGGGGGGGGGGCTGCCGTGGTGTGTGTGTGTGTGTGTGTGTGTGTGTGTGTGTGTGTGTGTGTGTGTGTGCGTGTGCGTGTGCGTGTGTGTGTGTGTGTTTCCCGAAGACAAACAAGAAACATACTCCAGGTTACCACTTTGTCAGTTCTTACTACACCCCTACTTGAAACTGTTTGTGAAGGGATGCAGTGTTTTGTAGGAATTGTTTCCAGACAAAAATAAGCTCCAGGTATGAGAATAATTATTCTCTCCCATGGGAGTTCCATTTTCTTTCAAGATGGGGCAGGGCTGCACGCATGACTTCTTTTTCTCCTATTACTCCTTGGGGCCACGCTGAAGAGAAGTTCACCAGGTTCATCTAGGTCTGTCAGTTGTGTGCCAAGGGTGCATCTTTTCCTTGACTACTTTTGGCCGATCCTTGGGATTGGGCGCATTGACAGTAAGGAAAGACCAACTGATCACACCAAATATTCAGTTGACAGTGGGAAAGGTTGAAACCCGGATCCTCTTTAGAAGGCATGTACAGCACTGTGGTGAAGCGTGGCTGTGTGTACTGGTTGACAGTGGGAAAGATTGTAACCCGGGTCCTCTTTAGAAGGCATGTACAGTCCTGTGGTGAAGCGTGGCTGTGTGTACTGGTTGACAGTGGGAAAGGTTGTCACCCCGGATCCTCTTTAGAAGGCCTGTACAGTCCTGTGGTGAAGCGTGGCTGTGTGTACTGGTTGACAGTGGGAAAGATTGTAACCCCGGATCCTCTTTAGAAGGCATGTACAGTCCTGTGGTGAAGCGTGGCTGTGTGTACTGGTTGACAGTGGGAAAGGTTGTCACCCCGGATCCTCTTTAAAGGGCATTTACAGTCCTGTGGTGAAGCGTGGCTGTGTGTACTGGTTGACAGTGGGAAAGATTGTAACCCCGGATCCTCTTTAGAAGGCATGTACAGTCCTGTGGTGAAGCGTGGCTGTGTGTACTGGTTGACAGTGGGAAAGGTTGTCACCCCGGATCCTCTTTAGAAGGCATGTACAGTCCTGTGGTGAAGCGTGGCTGTGTGTACTGGTTGACAGTGGGAAAGGTTGTAACCCCGGATCCTCTTTAGAAGGCTGAAACAGTCCTGTGGGAATCGTGGTGGGGAGGTACTTTTAAAAGGTTGGGAAAAAGGATTTTTTTAACCCCAAAATTTCCTTCCTTTAGAAGGCATGTACATTTCCTGTGGGGGGAACCCTTCTGTGTGTACGGGTTCCCAAAGGGGGAAAGATTGTCCCCCCTTTGGAATCCCTTCAGAAGGCCTGCACAGCCCGTGGGGGAAGCGGGGCTTGTGTACGGTTGAAAAGTGGGAAAGAGTGAAACCCCCGAATCATTTTCAGAGGTTTTGTACAGCACTGGGGTTTAAACCCCTGGCTGTGTGTACGGGTTGGGACATTGGGAAAGTTTGAAACCCCCGAATCATCTTCAAAGGTCCTTTACAGCCCTGTTTGAAGCGTGGCGTGTGTACGGGTTTCTTTTCCCCTTTTAAACCTAAATAGAAAAAAGGGGGGGTTTTGGGATGCGGGGCTGCAGCTGTTGACAGTTTGTAAACCTCCCCCACGTGGTTTTCCGGGCCATAAGTAAACCCTGGAACAACAGGGGGGACCCTTCCATGGGGGTTTCGTGTTTTTCGCGTCTGGTGTTCCCAATGGCGGAGGATTTAAAAACCCTTTTGCCTTTTAAAAAGGAATCCCCTGTAAATTCACACCATCCCAAAAAACACAAAAGGGCAGGTTTTTCCCAAAGGTTTGGCTTCCGTTGGTTTTTTTCGACGGGGTAGGCCAGAATTTCCTTCGGGGATTTTTTTTTCCATGCCTCCTTTTTGGGCCCAAACTCTGGGGAAAGACCCGATGAAGAGGAAAAAGACACAGACACAAAAAAGCTCGGGAGGCATTTAAAAACTGCATCCGGGGGATCCTTTTTTTGGGGGAAACATATAAAACCTTGGGTGGGCCTAACTGTATCTGAGAAAAGCCCTAAAACCCCTGAGCCCTTAAAGGGACTTATAGACCTTGTGGTGAGGCCGGGGACTGAAATGATTTAAAGACGCATCCGGGGATCCTTTATAGGGACATTAGACTTTGGGGTTTTGGGGCCTTTGACTATCCGAGTAAAGACGGGGCCCCCTCCCGGGACCCTTAGAGGGACATATAAAACCTTGTGGTGGGGCCCTAAACTGTATCCGAGTTGTACTGGTCTCCCCATGAGCTGTAATATCTCCGAGGGCATGATGAAAGGGCCTCGCATGCCTTTACACACTGTGAACACTTTGGTAAAGTTTCCCAAAGGGAAATTCGTACATAAATTCCTGTAAAAACGTGTGGGTCTGGAAATTTATTTTTTGCACCCCTTTTCCCCTTTGGGACTTTCTTAAGGTGCATCTTTTTTATCCCTTTTTGGGTGGGGGGGGGGAAAAGGCCCTTGTAAACGTAAAGAAGATCCCACTGACCGCAAGGAAATGACTATTGACAAAAAAGATTGCAAACCGGGATTGTTTTTTTGGACTCGGGTGAAGCTTTGGTCGGGAATTTGGTACTAAAAACTGTCAGTGGAACAGCAACTATTTAAAGCTTTGATTGTTCTGTTAGGGTCAAATTGGTGGTCAAAAAACCGACTTTTTCCAAAGAAAGCAATTTTTCCCCCTTGAAGTTTTTGAGGACAATGTTCTTTTGTATGCCTGTTGAAAAAGGCCTGTTTGGAACGATAAGAAAGCCCCACGCCCAGCGGGGGAAATTCCGTTGAGAGGGGAAATAGACGTAACCCGGGCTCCCATAAAAAGGGCAGAAAGACCTTGTGGAAAAAGGTGGCTGTTTTTGGGGTTTGAAACGGGTTTTTAAGGGCAATTACAGAAAACCCCGGGCCCTGGGGAGAAGTGAGAGGCAACATTTTTTTTGGGGCATCTTTTGCGGGTGGGATCTGCAATGACGAAATAGGGGAATGGACCCCATGGGGCTTTTCCCCACAGAACTTCTTTTGGGTTTTCCCAAAAGGTTGTCACACAGTGGCATTTCCCTAAAAAGCAGTTATTTCCCTTGACGTCTTAAAGGGAATGCCTTGAACACCCCTAAACCCCAGGGCAAACAAGTGGAAGCTTCAGGGGGTTGGTAAAGGGAATTGCCCCCAGAGGGAGGGTTTGAGGGGTTAAAAGCCAGTACTTTTTTAAAACCTAGACCCCACTAACCCCTTTCCCGATAATGTTTGTCTCGCTGTTTTTTGGGCCCAACTCTGAAAAAAGGGCCCCAAAAGGACAAAAAACCAACTGAACAAATGAAAATTTCCTGTTGAAAAGGGGAAAGACTGCAGTCTGGGGCTCTCTTTTGAACCCAGGTGAAAAACCCTGTCCAAGTTGGCAAAACTTGTCGGGAAGTTTGGGGCTGTGTTAAAAGTTGTACGTTTTTTCACCTGTGAGGGGAAAACAGAAATAGTGGGGTGCTTGGGTCGAAAGGCAGCATTTGGGCTTGATGGTAGCATCTTTCGCCGTGGGCTCCCAGTCCACAAATGAGGGCTGGTGCCCCCGGGGGGGTTTCCATGGAGGTTCTGTTTAAATCACGTCAAGGGGAAAACCACAGCAATACGGGCAGGAAGTAGCCCCCATGTTCATTGAACTGAAAGGAATCCCTATGCGTGGGGGCGCCCCCTGTAAAATTCAGCGCGGGCTTCCAAGGAGGGTGCGAATTTTCCCAGCCTTTTTTATTTTTTGACATCTGAGGTTTGAAATTTCTCTGGCTGCCACTGTCCCTTTTAAAAAATACGCGGGGGGGCGTGCAGCGTTGTTTGTGGGGGGCGTCTTTCGTCGGGGGGTCTGCCCCCATGAACTTAGACTGGTGCACGAGGGAAGGTCCCTCCATGGAGGGTTCTGTGTTAAACAAGGGGTGTTGCCGGGAGTAGCTACGTCCTTGGGTCAATGGAATGCCTTATTTACATCCGCCCCATATGTGAAACAGTGTCGGTTTCCCCAAAGCTTTTTTCGGGGAATGCTCCCATCGTTTTTTGGAAGTGGGGTTTGGGTACTTCTCTTTTTCCCGCTGACATTTTGGGATGTGTCTTTTTTTGTCTGTTTTTTTGGTCACCGGGGGGGGGTTTCCAATGAGGGTGAGGAAAGATCCACTGACTGAGGGGGGGCCCTTTTTTGACAGCGGAAGGAAACTGTGACCGGGGACCCTCTTTAGAGAGTTTGTCAGACAACACGGTAAAAACTTAGCTTTCCCTAGAATTAAAAACGGTTGAAACTTTCATCGGGAACAGAAGCGAGGGAGTGGGGGGTTAGTGGGGCCCGGGTGCTTTTTGGTGTCACTTTCCCGAGGGGTTCTGCAGTCGTAAAAATTTTGATATTTAAAACCTCAAATGGCGTTCCCGGGGAGGTAAATTTTTTCACAGAAAAAGGTTTTTTTAAAACGTGCACAAGCCCCATCTTACAAAGCAAAAAAAGGGCTTGCATTCTCTGAGAGGAAAAGGTAAAGAAAAAGGTACAGATTTGAAACAAGTTTTAATGAGAAACCTTTAAAATATGCGATCGCTCTAATATAAATTTTGGTGCTAAAATGTGACTCCCTTTTTTCACATCCACCCCAAGGGGCCAGCCCATTTTTTTCCGCATTCTTCCCCCAAAGTTTTCCCCCCACGCTTTCCCCTTTAAACAAAAAAATTTGTTTCCCCTTCTAGGCCTACACAAACGGAAAACGAATCCCCCGGGGATTAGCAGAATTTTTCGCCTTTTCCCAATCTTCTACAAAACAATGCACCACAATTTTGGATTCCGGTTACACATAAAAAATTTTGGACAATTGCCCTATTTCCAGTCAACTGCACATCCCTTCAAACGTGAAATTTTAAAACATTTCATAAGGCTAGAACTTTCCAAAACCATTCAACATTAATCAAAACAAAAATCCCCCCCCCCCCTCAACTTTGGGAGAACAAAAATTTTGCCATCAAAAGAAATGAGAGTCCCAAATTTACTTGGATTTTTGGGGAACCAGCAAAAATTACACATCTAGACAAGGGCTTTCACAATCACTTTACTGAAACCTACCGCCGGGAAAATCACCCATACCATACCCCACTCAAAATTGCATGCCGTTGCGGAAAACCACACCACACACACAAAACACACACACACACACACACACACAACACACACACACACACACACCAAAACACACACATCACCACACCCCACGCACGCACGCATACACACACACACAAACACAAAACCACACACACACACCACACTAACACAAAACACACCACACCACAGCACTCATGAAGTCATACCGCAGAGGCCCCATATTCAGAAGAAATGCCCGGGGTTGCAGATTCACACGTTTAAAACACAGCGGGAAACCAGAAAAACGCAGGGATCTTCTGTCCTTGTGACTTTTTACAGGGGTTTTCCCCAAACTGCTTGTCTACACACACCACCACACCACAAAAACCCCCACACAAAAACCCCACACACACACACACACACACACACAAAAACGCACGCACGCACGCACCCGCCCGCACGCCCCAAAACGCATACACCCCACAAAAACTTGATACTTGCTAAGCCCAAGACGGGTGTTTAAATCCCCATATGGTCAGATTTGGTCATAAATGACGTAGAAAGGGGGTGGTTTCCCCTGTTTGGGTACTTCCTTAAGGGGCACATTACAACTTTTTCCGGGACGTTTTTAAAAAAAGGGCGACATCCCCCCCCAAAAAAGGGGGAAACGAAAAAATTTAAAAAAACAAACAAAAAAGGAAAACCTCTTTGCAAAAGAGGACGGAGGGTTTTGAGAAAAAAAATTTTAGTATAAAAATTCTGGGGGTTTTTTCTTTTTTTTAATAAATAATCGCAGAAAAAGGGCGACAAAAAAAAGAAAACCCAAATTTTGGGGTTTGACTAAGATTAGGGTTTTTTTTTTCCCCAATCTTTTTCCCGGGGGGTTTTTTGAAAATCTAAAAAATTTCATTTTCAAAACCGTTCCCCCCTCTCTACTTTCTCTCTTTTTCTTTTTGGGGGTTATTTTGTATATCTTTCAGAAAATTTGTATACTGTTTGTCACGGTCGCAAACCCGGGACGGCCCTCCCACCCTCCCCAGGGCTATCACCCCCTCCCCTTTCACCAAATCACGTGCACCTATGCCCCACTGTCCACTGGCTTGGGCCCACCATTTTCAGATGGACTACCCCAGTAAAAGGCCTCTCACACCCAAAAAAAACCCCACAGTGCACCCCTAAAGTCAGATGCACTCAAAAATACCCTAGTTTTTGCAACACTGCGAAACCCCCCGTGTTCCCCATCACCGGGGTTTAAACTCTGCCCTTAATCCCCCACGTATATCTAGCCACACACGTGCACGGTTCAGTTCATTCGTGTTTTTTTCAACGTTTTTAAAATCGCAAGATGATTTTTAGCCCTTTCACAGCGTGCCCCAGTCACGGGCTGGGAAACCAATTCTCCCTTCCCCACTGGGGGTTATTTACACGAAAAGGGAAACAAAAAGGGACCCCCCGGGTACCCCCCCAGCAAAACACCTAAACGGGCACGCGAAATTCACCACGCCCCCCCCATAACAAAAGAATGTCAGAGTAAACCCAAGTGCAATGAAGCGCGCGGTTTGGGGGCACAACGCTCGCAGACTGGCAAGAGGCGGGCCCCCCTGAACGGTACCCAAGGGAAAAAGCAGTTTCCCCAACACACACCCTTTGTACCCGCTTGGAAAAGGGGGCCCCAGTTTCCGGAAGGGAGAGACAATCCGGGCATTTTCAAAAAGGGGCCCCACAGTCAGAACCAGGGGGGGGAAAAAAAAAACACAGTTTCAAAGCCCTATGGAACAGGCAAAACCCAAGGTGCTTGGGACGTATGCATACATGGACGGTCAGCAGAGGAGGCTACCAAAATGGGGGTGGAGGAATTTCCCAAACCCTTGAAGGATGGAACCCGTCCGAAAAGGGCCATCCCCCTGGAAAATTCTCCCCGAACTAAAAAGCTGAGGAAAAGGGAAATTCCCAGGACAGCACGGGGGCACTGTTTTTGTGAACAGAGGGGCCCAACATCCCAAAGTCGTCATCTTCTCTGGTGCACTGTCATACTGCAGGCTGTTAAAAACCCAAAGAACAAGGCCCTAAACCCCCCTTGTCTCGGGCCCTTCCAGACTGCAGGGGGGCCCACTGAACTAACGGTCATTCGTGGTTTCCCCTAACACTGCAACTTGCAGGCAATGGGGAAAGGAAACCCCACGGGCAAAGGGAAGGAGGAAAAGCACCACAAGGGGAAACGGGAAAAATTCTCCTTGAAGGGGCCCCAAGCAAATCATCAAGGAGAAGCAGGGAAAAGAGGGTTTTCAGCTACATCCAGTTTAAACCAAAACAGACCCCCTTACTATACCCAAAACCCAGACCAGACCAATTTAAACATTGGGGGAGGCTGTGGCCCGGGCCCCATTCCAGGTTTCACCATCAGATTTTTCAAAAGGGTTTTCCCGAAATTGGCGGGGTCTGCAGTGTGCCCCGCGGTACCCCCCCAAATTTACAGGGGAACATTTCCCCTACAGGACTGTCCAACACCAAAACCTGAGAGCAAGCCTGGCCGCTAAACCAAACCGGAGGAAAAAACCCCCCTACGGTCTCTGGGGGGCCCTCCCCCGAACGGTTTCCTTCGTAGTGACCCGGGGGTTCCCGGGCCCTGAGCGAACGACGAAACTCCCCGCTCTCAACAACCCTCTAACCGTTTATTGACTACTCTCCCCTCCCCACACTGGGGTAGCCCAACCCTTTTAACACCAACCCAAGTCCCCTTTGCCCTGGGGCCAAGGGAAAAACCTCCCTGAATGAACAGGGCCACTACCCCGCCCCCTCCCAGGGTACGGGTTACGCTCCCACCAACCATCCATTTACATTCGACACAGAATACACTACGAGACACAGCACTTCCGTACCTCGCCCCTTGCTACCTATCACCTACCCAAAACCCCCCTTTGTCCCCCGCATCCCACGAAAGGGCACGGTCGCTAAGCCGGACTCCCCTTTCCACCCCCTCCCCACGCCTTTAAAACACTGGTTAAACCCGGGGCCCATAAACACAGATTTACAACCCATGCACATTTTTTTTTTCCAAATACCATAGGGGCGCCCCACCAGCAATCACCACTCACGTCCATCCACAACCGCACAAAAATTACCTATTTCCCCTGCTGGCCCACCCAAACCCCCTCAAAATGCCCCGGGGGAACCAAACCCTTTTACCCTAAAGCCCCAGTTGCAGTTTATAAACTGTGCCTGGGGACGCGCAAAGGCCCGAAACACGGGGGCAAACAAATTTGGGGACAAGGACAAACCCCAAAGGGGCGGTAATCTCAAAAACTCCTACCTCCCCCCCCTCCCCCAGGGACCCCCCCTTTTTTTTTTTTTTTTTTTTACCGGGGACCCCCTACCACCCCGGGTCGTTTGCGCCCCAAAAAAAAAAAAAAAAAAAAGGAGGCAAGGGACGGGTCCCCTGGGCCCGTGCGGGCCCAAATACGCCCCTTAAAGGAGGAAGCAGCTAATACCCCAAACCCCCACTGCCTATTGCTACCCCCCCCTTTCCAAACCCCCAAAAATTTGGGACACCCTTCCCCCCCGGGAAAAACCCCTGGTCCTCAGCGCGTCCTCCCCCCCCGCTGGCGGGACTCCCCCCCCGAAGACCCCGCTCCTCGGCCCCTGTCTTGCCTTCCCCCCCAAGAGGGACCCCCCCCCCCCCCTTTCCCCGGGAAACACAACACCCCACACACACCCCCCCGGCCTCCCTCTAAACCCGGGCCTGACCCTTAAGGAACCCCCCCTCCACTAAAGGCTCCCCCGGGGAAACCGGGGGTGAAGGAAGGCCTGGCCCCGCACCCCTCACGTAGCGCCTGAACGGGGGGCCCTTTCCCCGGGGGTTTGGGAAAACAGGGGGTGGAAAAACTGCCTCACAGACGGAGAGGGCCTGGGGGGTTTTTCCCCCTCCCGGGAAAGGAGACGGTTTTGTAGAGGAGGAGAACTCCCCTAAACGGGCTCCCGACAGCCTGGATGGTTCCCCCCCCGGGGAAAAGCCCCGGGGAAAAGGGGAGGAGAACTCCCTCACAGATTTGCAGACGGCCTCAAAGGGTTCCCCCCCTGGGGGAAAAAAGGGAACAGGTAACAGGAGGAAAACTGCCTCACGACGGGCAGACGGCCGGGGAGGGGTTTTCCCCCTCCCGGGAGAGCAAGGTAACGGGAACGTCGCCCTTTCACCTGCCAGCACGGGGCCGCCGACCGGGTGATCCGGAAACCAGCCCCGGAAGGGACCAGGTTTCCTGCGGGAAACAATTAGGCCCCCAAATGTAGTGTCGCTACTCCCCTGAGTCATCAAGGCACTTAGCCTATTTGGAAAGGTTTTTAACTCCCCCATCCCCCCTTGTTTACTTCTTACTTGGACATGACAGTGCCCTCCCCCATTTTTTGGGAAAAACATCCCCCCCCCATTACCGTTTTGGGGGCTTTCAGACCCTTTTCCCCTCCCAAACCCTTCCACGCATAAGGCCATATTTTTTCCTAAACCCAACCCCACGTTATTACATATGAAAAAAGGGTTTATCAAAACCCAAATCTCGGGGAAAAAAAGAACCCAACCGCCCGCCAACGCAGCCCCAGGGGCCCCCCTTAGGAAATATAAGCAGCCCTTGAAATGGGCAACCACAAAGGAGGGGTCCTCATGCAAAACGCAAAAATGAGCATCTCTGTACAACACTTAATTTCCAAAAGGGGTCCATTTTCCCACAAAAGAAAATGGGTTTCGCACCCACAATCCCTACATTCGTCCCCCCTCTTAGCATGTCAATAAAAACCCATTTTGTCAAAAAAAACTTGATTTGCTCCCAAAAAATTTCCATCACCCACCCCCCTCTCATGTCTTCTTTTGTCTTTAAAACCCATTTTCAAAAATTCCTTGTTATGCCAACACAAAAAAATTTTTTTTAAAAATTTTAAAAAGGGCTCACACCACCATTTTTTCCCTTTCCCGATGCAAACCCACTCGCCTCAACTTTACTCTCCCTTCTTCCTGCCTACAAAATTCAAAATGGTCTGCCCCACCCCAACCTTAGGTATTTTCCCTTTCCCAAACCCCTTTTTCTCACAAATAATGTATCGCTTTTATGGGGATAACTGTCACTTGCTCTGCAGAAAACTTTAAAACCATGTGGACCACTGTCCTTTTTACAAAAGGGCGCCCGTCAAAATTTTGCACACAACACCACCCAGGCCCCCCCCCTCCTTAAAGGGGAGTCATAAAGCTTCCCTTTTCCACGCGCATATCGCTCTCAAAAAAAAGGGGTGGGCTGGTTCACACACACACACACCCCCCCCGCGCGCCCCGCGTCAAAGATACAGTCTGCACGCGCACCCCACTCGGGGTCAAAAAACCGGGATGACGAAAGAAAAAGGGGACATAAACCATAACTTGGAGGGGCCCCCCCGAAACCCCGGGGTATAAACCACTCACCAACAAATGGGGCCCCGGGGCCCTACTCCCACGGGTTAAACCCAAATTTTCAATTTTTTTGTGCGGGGCCCTCCGTTCGTTATCAATTTAAAAGTATATATTTTTAAACAACTAAAAATTGGGCAAAAATCATCCCCCCTTCATAAATTGGACAACACAGCGCCCCGGGACTCATATTATGACCCTATCCCAAATGAAAACCATTCTTTATCATTTATTTTCCCTTAAAAAACGAAATTAAAATGACTAGTCACAATCAATTGGTCTGCCTCACCCCCCATCAATGGTTATTAAAACGAACCCGCTTTGGTTAGACAAACTGCCCATGACAATTTAACCCTTTCCGGGAAACCACTATTGTATACTACTTACAAGGGGAAAAGAAAAAAAGGGTGACAACACTGAAAAACTAACCCCCGGGAACCCCACTATGTATACTACTTAAAAGATAGACAAAAAGGGGGTTACAACACAAACGGCTGAAAACAAATTGAAACAAAACCCAAGGACGACATCATACCACAAAAACCAGTATACGCAACGAACAAATATAAGAAAATAACAACATGAGACAACCACAGTACAACTCGCCCATAATACAAGACAACACACAACCACAACCCACGACTTAACAGACCACCCCCGGGCAGCCCCAGACAATCCCCACCCATTTTCTGAAAAACTGACAAAAGTGGCTGCAAAAAGGGCAACATGAACTCAGCGGGGGGAAAGGGGCCCCCCAAACCCCGCGAGGACCTGGGCCCTAATACCCCCTCGAAGTCCCCCAGCAGGGAACCAAAACGGCGCTCCCGCCGCAAATAAAGGAGCACGCCCACTCTGACGAACCCCAGGGCCGGGAATGGAAGCTACCCCAACGCAATCCCCCCCTGGTGAATCAAGTGACTTCACTCCAACACAAAGCAACCATTGATCAGAACAGTGTTTTCCCTCCGCAGAGCTAAACAAAAACCGACCAACTATTGGGGTTCCCTCGTGCCAAAAAGACAAATTTACAACAACTCCCCGGGACTTGAAAACACAACAACAGCCGTACCCCTGCCCAGCCTCTCTCATATAAACCAAAGTACAAAGGGCCCCCATTCCCAAAACCCAACTTCCCCCCTTTAAAAACTCCCTCAAAAAACAAAGGACGGAAAGGGCGGAAACATATTTTTCCTTTTTTCCCCCGCCCCCCCCCCCCCCCCCCCCCTCCCCTCCCCAAACCTACCCAAACCCCCTCCCAAACCCCTGAGGAACGTGGGCCTAACCCCCACCTAACTAAAACCCCCCAACCCCTACACTCAGCCACCACAAACGCGCACACATACACGCCCCACGCAAAACCCGCTCTCCATCTCGAGCTCCCCAGCCCTTAAACACACGGAAAGTCGGGTTAGAAACCGCCGTCGGGGGGACACGGGATTTGTTTTTCTTTAAAACCCAAATTTTTTCCCCTTTTTTAACATTTTCATTGAAATTCACTTTTTTGTGTCGAAAATTTATGGTTTTTAAATGAAAGGGGAGGAGAAATCGAAACCATGTTTGGTTTTTTTTATTTTTTTATTTTTTTTTTAAATTCGTCTTTTTTTTCCCTCTTTTGGGGTTTGTTTTACTTTTTAAGTGAAAAATAGCAACCCCAATTTGATTCTTCAGGGGTTTATTCTACTGGCGTTTTGTTTAAATTGTCTGCACTATAATCCTAAGCTAGCACTTTTAGACAACAACGTTGCAGGGAAAAAAAAAATTTTTGGTAATAAAAAGAAACACCAATAAATCGAACAAAAAACAACGACAAACTCACAAAAAAACACACAAAAACAACCCAATGATTTTTGATGTAACACAAACTTTAATCGCATTAGTAAATTTTAAAAAAGAAAATGAACAGAAATTTTTTTTAAAGTTTAAAAAGAAAAAGTACCACATAGAACATGTGAAAGGTTCCCCAGGGGTTAAAAAGATGGATTGAAAAAGGAAAAAAAAATTAAGAGGAAAACAAATTACAGTTTTTTCTTTCCCCCTTCTTGTCTCTGTCTCTGTCTCTTCTCTCTCTCTTTTCCTCTCTCTCTCTCCCCCTCTCCCCCTCCCCTCTCTCTCTCTTCTCCCCTCTTTTTTTCTCTCTTCTTTTCTCCCCCCAACAAGCAAAAGGGCACTCAAAGTCCATCCTTTTTTAAATTAAACCCAAATTTAAATGATTTTTAAAAATCCCTTATATTAGTTAAAGGGAATCTTACGTTTCTAATGGCGTTTTGGGGGGTTTATTTGGATGTGGACATTTTTAAATCCTAAAAAAAATAATGAACAGAAACAAATCTAAAGCATTAACAAACAAGTACTACATAAAAACTTTGTTTGGTTACCCAGTTAAAAAAACATAAAAATTGATGAGGTAAAAAATTTAAAAAGAAAACGATTATCATTTTTTCATTCTCTCTGTCCGGGTTGTCTGTTGTCTTTTGTCTGTTTTGTCCTGTTTTCCCCTTCTCTTTTCTCTCTCCCCTTTTCTCTCTCCCCTCTCTCTCTCTCTCTTCTCTCTCTCTCTCTCTCTCTCTTTTCTTTCTTTTCCCCCTTTTTCCCTCTCTCTCTCCCCCTCTCTCCCCCTCCCCGCTTTTCTCCCCTTTTCTCTCTCTCTCTCTCTCCTCTCTCTCTCTCTCTCTCACCCCCATGAACGCATACACTAAAAAGTCTACCCTTTAAAGAAATTTAAACCCTTTTAATTATTTTTTTACTCCCTTTCCCTACCCCATTAAAAGTATCTTTACGTTTCAAATGTGCGTTTTAAAAGGGTTTATTGTAGATGGGGGACTTTTAAAATTGTTTTATAGCAAAGGGTGTTTGCAACGCAGGTCCCATTTTTATAGCGGGTTTAAAGCCATTTATATGAGGTTTTTTTTTTTTGTTTTTTTCGTAGGAAAAAACGGGGCAAAAAATTGTGGGTAAAAATAAAAGAAAGGGATCCTCCTATTCCCCCCTCCTACCCCCCCTCCGTAACTAAACTTTAACGCAAAAAATGCATGTGGTACAAAAAAGGAGGGCAGTACGCGAAAGTTATACGAATTTGTTTAAATAAAACGACAAAACCGGGTTGCCCAAAAAAAGATTTGTTCTTTGAAGAGAACAGCGTAAAACCTTTGGAACGACATCCACGGGGAGGCAGTATCACAGACATGCTCATGAAATACATATTAAATTTTGATTAAAACCATTTTCCGGGGCCCTTGATAAAAAAAACCCCTGGCTTGCCCCACCAATTTTTGGGAAAAGGGTTTGCAAACATTTTTAGGACAAATAAGCAGGTATTAAATTTTTTTCTAAACTTTAAAAAATTCATTTAATTTGCAGAGATGTGGGGGAACAAAAATTGGACTCGTGCCCGTTTCAAAAGGGGTAAACTTTTGTGGCGCAAAATGGGATCGGGTTTAAAAAATTTTGGCCTGCACCATTTTCGGGGTTTTTTTTTTTCCATTCCCAGTTTAACCCCTTTCATAGTCACCCCATACAGGCAACATAATCAACATAAAATCTTGTGTGGACATGGAAAAATTAAATTTTTTACAGGAACTGCTATCAGTGAAGTTTTTTCATATTTTTAAATGTTTTTTTTTCAAAAAAAATTTTGGGCACCCCAAAATTTGTTTAAAACCCCCCCCCCCCCCCATCACACACACACACACACCTTGCAGTGGCGGGACTAAAAAACTAAGCCCTAGTGGGCCAAATTCCCACTGAGGTTTTGATTTAAACGGTCTTTCCCTTTGTTTAAAGTAAATACAAGAAATTTCTAGATGATTTTTTTTTCCCCTTTGTGGGATGGATGTCCAAACCCCTTCACTCTTTTTGGTGCAGTATAAAACCCATTGCGTTATTTCCGCGCCGGGTTTTCCCGATTTTCCATGAGACTTTTTTTGCAAGCGATCTTTAAATCGTTCAGTTATTGTCATTTGTAAAAAGGAAACCTTCATCAGTGAAACTTTCGAAAGATATTTTTGCTATTAAAAATGTGGTGGGGTTCACTAAAAAGCGGGACAAAAGAGGAGGAGGCTAGGTAAAAACCTCGCTTACTTGACCTCCTTACTTGAAAACCTTTTCATTGGAATGGATCCACTGGGGCAAGACTCGTTTGGAACCCCGTTAAAAGATGACTTTTTGTGGTTTTTGGTTTAAAATTATTCTTTTCAAAACAGAAAATTCACGAAAACTAGTCAAAAGCTTTTTTTTACTAAAGGAAAAATTAAAAACCCTCAGTTAAAATTTTGGGTTTTAGCAGACAGCCATGTGTTCAAACAAACATTTTAAAAGCGGGTAGGGCCCGGAATGTCTGGGTCCAAATCCAGTTTTGAAGGGTAAATTAGGTTGTTTTTTCCCAAAATGACTTAGGTTTTTGGGGGTTTCTTGTCTTTCTGTGGGTTTTTGAGTAGATTGAAAAAAGGGGTTTGGGTCCTAGGGGCCCTCCTCTGCTTTTTTTCCCTTTACTACAAAAGGGTCTATGTTCTTTCTACCCAAACCAAAAATCGTTTTTTTTAAGAAAAAAAAACGGTATTTCGAACGTTTTTGCTCAAAAAAAATTGTTTTTAGATCTCAGATAGAAGGGTTAACTTTTGATAATTTATAAAGACTGAACTTTTTCTTTGGCCTAAAGTAAAAAAAATTTTTATTCCCAAAATTAATCTTTTTTCTGGAAAAAAAATCCACTTTCTTTTAAACATTACCCAAAGGCCCAATCGTACTTTTTACGGCCCAATTGCTTTTGTTAAATTCTAAAAGCCATTTATGATCGTGAAAAGTTTAGCTGTTGTGGATCACAATTAAAATCCCCAAAATGCCAAGATTATTTTTTTCCCAAAATAAACCCACACACGCCGCACGCACGCAGGACCACGCACGCCCCTCACGCACGCACGAACCAAAACACACACCCCCAACACACACACACCCCCAACACACACACCCCACATTTGGACAATTTTAAAGGGGACCATCTTAAAAATGTACCCCAAAAAAACAAGTCCCAACACTACCTCTCATTTACCACAAGGCCCCAAATAGAAACCCCTTTTCCCCCCCAAAACTTTTTTAAATCTGCAGACAGTACAATCAGCAGATTTAAGTGCCTAACGTAAAAAAAACCCCCAAGGTGGCTGTCAGCAGCAGAACTGGCATGGTCTCTGTGTTACAGGGGACCCATTTAAACCCAATCCCTACCACAGTCCAAACTGTACTCTTTCTTTTTTGTCAGGAGCCCCAGCGGTCTGCATCAATCGCCAAAAACATAAACCCGGGACAACAGTAGACGCACTTTTCTATTTTAAAGTAAATGATATGACCAAAAATTTTAAAAAAGACCCAAAAAATGTCAATGACTTTCCAAAATCGAAGTGCCAAATAAAATTTTTCGAAGAGGGTTTTCCA
This sequence comes from Conus ventricosus, assembly GCA_018398815.1. Classification (NCBI taxonomy): domain Eukaryota; kingdom Metazoa; phylum Mollusca; class Gastropoda; order Neogastropoda; family Conidae; genus Conus; species Conus ventricosus. Next base: position 4,830,007 of record CM031624.1, on the reverse strand, counting down.
AAAAATTTGAAGGGGCAAAGTGTAAAAAAAATTGGGAAAACAGTGAAAGGGAAACTGTCTTTTAAAAAAACAACAAAAAATGTTGAGTTTTTTCCCCCCTCTCCTTTCTCCCCTCCCCTCTTCTCTTCTCTCTCTCTCCTATCTCTCTCTCTCTCCTTCTTGTTGTGTGGGGTGTGTGTTGTGGTGTGTGTTTTGTGTGTGGTGTGGTGGTGTGTGTGTGTGTGTGTGTGTGTTTGTGTGTTTTGGGGGTGAACCCAAAAAACAAGAAAATATTTTTTGCCACAGGGAAAACCCAAAGGGGGGGTGGGGCACAATGATCAAGTTTAGACATTCAACTAAACTAGATAATGCCCGCGTCGTCACATCTTGCAAAAATAACATTAGAACAGAAAGAAAAAGCAAAGGGTTGCATCAGAGTTTTATTAAATTTTTTTGTCTCCGAAAAAAAAAAACCCCAACATGATATACTGGGGAAATACAGGCGGGAAACTTCCCCTTTAAATGAGCCTTTAGGGTTTTTTCATGTTAGTCTGGGGGTGGAAAAACGGGTTTTTTTGATCCTTGATCAGGTTTTAAACGTTTGGGGGGGGGGGGCCAATTGCAGTCATCGAGAAAAAGTAGTTCGTCCTCAACGGGCGGGCATGTCGTGCCTAATCTGTTTTCTCTGTCAATTTTTGGTAAAAACGGCCCCACCAACCCTTTGGGGTTCCCTGGGCGCTAAACGTAATTAGTTAGTGCTGCCTGCAATCTGTGTCAGTGCGTTGCTCCCAAAAAAACCGCCCGGGTTTTTATTTGGTTTGTAACTGGCATAAAATTTTTAGCTTGGATGGGCTTTTGTTCTTTTTTTTTTTCAGAATAAAAACTTTTCCCGCTTAATTGATTAGAAACTTTAGGGGAGTCCCCCCTAAATTTTACCCTGTTTTCCCCGACATGCTTTTAAAACCTATCGTTAAAAAGGTTTGTCGAAAAAACTTCGCCATTTTTTTTCTTTGGTGCTTGAGAGGGTCAAATTTACTGACAAAAACTGTTGTTGATAAGAGTCTTGTCTGAAAACCAAAAATTTTTATCCCAGAAGGGGATAGTCTGGGTCATCACTTTAAAAAATAAAACGGGAACTCCCCCGTTCGCCCCAAAAACCCGGGAATACATTGCTTTTTTTTGAAACTTTTTAATTGCCTGCAGAAAATTTTTGTGTGCAGGTTTTAGTTTGGGCTTTGTTTTTCAAAACAGGTTTTTTTAACAAAATGCTTTCATTTTTTTTTCTTGACAGTGTGCAAATTTTATGGGGGATTTGTTTGCAAGACAGGTTTTGAAAAAATTTCTGCATTTTCTTTTCTTCACAAATTTTTCTTTGTAAGGGGGATGGGGAACCCCCCCTCCCACCCAAATGGGGAAGATGGGAGAGACTAAAAGAGTCAACCAGGGTTTTAATTTTTCTCAATTTTTTATTTTGGGCCCTAAACGTTCCCCTTCAAGGTATGTGCAGCTTTTTTTCCCCCCGTCTTGCTAATTTTTCTTGGGGTTCTGTAAAAAGTCCCTTTTTTTGGAAAAAGACTCCAAGATATTTACATTGGGTCTCTGTTTCAATTTAAAGTTTTCACCCCAAATTTAAAAAAGGGGTACCTTTGGGGTCCCATTTGGGAATTTCAACGACAAATTTTTTTTTCCTTGGTTTTCTTTTTTATTTTCCAGCTAAACAAACATAGTTGTTTTTAACTGGTTTAATTTTTCGGGTGAAATCACTTTTTTTGGGGTCGAGGGAAAAGCTAATTTATCTGATACAAAAAAACACGGGAAATTTTGACGGGTTTTTGATCGGGGAAAATTAAACGGGGAATCATGGTCTCGGAGATATTTGGGAAAAAGTCATTAAAATTATTTTAAATTAATAAGGTTTTGGGGGAAGGGGGATTACCTTTGGGCAAAACCCTTTTTTATTTTTATTTCATTTGTGAAACCTAGACTGGGTTTTTTGGACAAAACCCTTTGCCGCCCTTTTTACATGTCCCCTATGTTTTGGGTGCCTTTAATTTGTTATTCCGCCTTTGCATCATTTTCATCAGTAGGGCCTTTGTGCCCCATATTATTTTAAAAGCTTTGCTGAAGCAACAAAACAGCCGTAAAGGGCCCCAGGTTTTTGTTTTGTTTTTTAGTACCTTATCAACTAGTTTTTTTCAATATGAATTTTTTGGGTCATGCTCCGTGATGCCCCTTTTTGAACCCCGCTTGCTCCTTTGCCAAAAGGGGGTTTTTCCTCAAGATAATTCATTATCCTTTTTATTTATTTTTGTTGTAAAAAAATTTTCCCAGCGAAAATTTTTCAAAAACTTTTTGTGTGTGTGTTGGGTATTGGGGTGTTGGTTTGTGTGTTTGGGGTTTTGTGGTTTTGTGTGTTTTGTGTGTGGTTGTGTGTTGTGTGTGAGGGTGGAGTATGTGTGTGAGTGGTGTGGGTGTGTTTGTTGTGTTGTGTGGGGTGTGTGTGTGTGTATGTGTGGGGGTTTGGGGTGTGTGTGTTGTGAGTGTGTGTGTGTGTGTGTTGTGTGTTTTGTGTGTGTTGGGGGCGTGCGCGTAAGTGCGTGCGTGCGTGCGTGCGTTTCGTGCGTGCGTTGGGGTAAACTCTTTTGAAAAGAATGATCATTCCCGCGACTGAGGAAGTGTTTTGTGTGTGTTTGGTGTGTTGGGGTGTGTGTGTGTGGTTTTGTGTGTGGGTGTGTGTGTGTGTGTTGGTGCGTGCGGGGTGGGTGTGTATGTGTGTGGATGCGTGCGTGCGTGGTGTATGTTTGTGTGCTTTTTGGGTATGTGTTTGTGTGTGGTGTGGGGGTTGTGTGTGGGGTGTGTGTGGTGTGTGTGTGTGGGTGTGTGTTTGGGGTTTTTGAAGTGGAAAGAGAGAGGGAGAGGGAAAAAGAGAGAAAAAGAGGGGGAGAGAAGAGAAAAAAGAGAGGAGAAGAGAGAAAAAAGAGAGAGACTGGCAAACCTTAATTTACCCGCATGTCCCCGCCATCACAGAATTGTTACTGCTGCAGGGAAAACCCTTATTTTGGGACCACTGCGTCTCCCTTTAAAAGGTTTAGTCCTAAACCCCAGGCACAGGGGAATTAATTATTTCTGACTTTAAAAAAAGAGAGGAGAGGAGAGGAGAGAGAGAGAGAGAGAGAGAGAGAGAGAGAGAGAGAGAGAGAGGAGGGGGGAGAGCGAAGGGGGGGGGGGGGGGGAGGAGGAGGGAGGGAAGGGAGAGAGGGGGGAGAGAGAGAGAGAGGGGAGAGAGGGGGAGAATAGAAGGGGGAGAGAGAGAGGGGAGAGGAAAAGAGAGAGGGGGGAGGAAAAGGGGAGAGGAAAAAAAATAGGGGGGGGGAAGTCTGTAAAATGGGCTGTTCAAGATTTTGTCCTTCGTTTGAAATATTTGCTTTTGGGGGGGTTTCCCCGGGAAATTAAAACATAAAATGTTATGTACTCATTTTAGGTGTTGTATCACTCTATCAATGACAGAAAAGAGTTTTAAAAAAATTGTTTGTTTTTGTTGCCATAAATGACTGTTTTACAACAACAACAACAACAACAAAAAAACAACAACAAAACAACAAAAACAACAACAACAACAAAAACAAAAAAAGGGAAAAAAAAGTATATTTATAACAGAAAAGCACAATAATAGTTCGGTTTACTAAATAACCCCTTTAAATTTCCCCAAAAAAATAATAGGGGTTTTTTCTACATTTGTGCCCGGAAAATCAGCTACATCCCAATGAGGGTAAAAGAAAATATTTAAATTCCTATAACGGTGGGGGAATACGGTTTCCGTTTCTAGGGCCCAAGCTTGAATTTTTCCCTGCAAAAAATTAAAACAAATTCCTAGGAAAAACTTTTTTATTAGTTCAAAGCCTTCTTTCTTTGGGGGAAGGGGGTATTAAGTTTGTTATATGCACTACACTTCTTGTGGTAGGGCATAAAGGACTGTTTTGGCTAAACCGGATCGCTTCCCCCCGTCTGCTGGAAAGATCTTTTTAAAAAATGGGCAGTTATGTAAAAACGTGAACAGAATGAAGGGCCCCAGTCTGCTGTAAAAAGATCCCTTTTAAATGACACTTGTGTAAACCCCCGTGAACAGAAAGAGATTTCCCCCCGTCTCTGTAAGGGGTCGTTGAAACTGACAAAGTGTAAAACTCTGTGAACAGAACGATATGCCCCAGTCTACTGTAATGATCGTAAAAACTGACACATGGGGTAACTCCCGTGAAAAAGAAAAAGTATGCCCCGCTAAGATCCAGGCCTTTAGCCTTTTCCTTTGGGAAAACTTTTGGGAAAGGGGATTTCCCCCACTCTAATCCCCACGAGTACTTTTCAGAATTCCCCCTTTGCCCTGGAAACCCGGGGGCACCCGGGCGTTTCCGCAAATTACTCCCCCGGGGTTTCATGTCAAATTCCACCTTTTTTACCCTGGGAAAACTGTGGGGACACGGGCGTTTTCCCCGGGATTCAAATCCCCCTGGTACATGTCAAATTCCACCCCTTTTACCTGGAACCCTGTTGGAAAAAAACGGGCGTTTCCCCCACTCTACTACCCCCTGAGTACATGTCGAATTCCACCTTTGACCCTGGAAACCCGTGGCACAGGGCGTTTCCGCACCCCTACTTTCCCCCGGGGTAATTTTCCCGAATTCCACCTTTGACCCTGGGAAAACTGTTTGGGACACGGGCCCTTTCCGCACCTACTTTTCCCCCGGGTACATGTCGAATTCCCCCTTTGACCCTGGAAAACGTGGCACATGGGCGTTTCCCCACTCTACTCCCCTTTAGTACAGGGCAGAATTCCACCTTTGACCTTGGAACACTTTTGGCAAACAGGCTTTCCGGGACTCTACCCCCCATGAGTACATGCAGAATTCCCCTTTGACCTGGGAAAAAACTGTACACACCCGGGGGTTTCCGCACTCCCACTCCCCCCGAGTACATGTCAGAAAATTTCCCCCTTTTACCCTGGGGGAAACCTGTTGGCACACGGGGGTTTCCGCACTCTACTCCCATGAGTAAATGTCAGAATTTTCCCCCTTTGGGGCCCTTTTTAAAACTGTGGCACCGGCGTTTCCCCCACTCTTTCTTTCCCCTGGGGTACATGTCAAAAATTTCCCTTTGACCCCTTTGGAAAAACGGGGGCCACGGGCGTTTCCGCCCCTCTACTCCCCCTGAGTTCAAATTTAGAATTCCACCTTTGGGCCTTTGGGAAAAATGGGGCACACGGGGTTTCCGGGGGGGGGGGGGGGGGGGGGGGGGGGGTTTTTTTCCCCCCTGAGTACATGTCAGAATTCCCCCTTTTACCTTGGAACACTGTGGCACACAGGCGGTTTTCCCCACTCACTCCCCCCTAAGTACATTTTTCAGAATTTCACCTTTGATCTTGGAAAAACTGTGGCCCCAGGCGTTTCCCCACTGTACTCCCCATGAGTACATGTCGAATTCCCCCCTCGACCTTGGAACACTGGGCCACACAGGCGTTTTCCCCCCTCCCACTCCCCCTGAGGGGCATGTCAGAATTTCCAAAACCCTTTTTTTCGTCAACTCTCTTTGGGGACTGGCACGGTGACACTGTCTTTTTTGGGAAAGGGCCGTTCCAAAGGGATTTTTGTCTCTTCAAACATCCCCCCTTTAAAAATTTTGTTGGGATTTTGCATTATTGATGTAAAAAAAAAATGTTTCTGAATCATCGAGAAAGAATCTAAATTGATTTGTGTGTTATTTGGTAAGTGTGGTTCCCGATTTTCTATTTTCTTGTTGTTTTTTTAAATTTTAAAACAAAGCGAGAAAGAACTATAAGATTGATTTGTGTGTTTTTGGTAAGGGGTATTTCCCCCCTTTTTTTAAATTTTCGGGGGGGGGTTTTTTAAGTTGATCTCTGAAAGAAAAAAGGGAAACAAGATGCGAAGCAAAAAAAAGAAACCCCATTTAAAAATTTTTTAAAAAAAAAAAAAAGGAAAAAAAAATTTTAAAAAAAAGATGAAAAACATTTTGGGAAAGGGAACGTGGAATACCACAATTTTTATTGCCAAAACCCAAAAAAAATTTTCCCCCCCGGAAAAAGGGTTTGTAACGGTCGTTTTAAAAACCCCCCCTGGAAAAGGGGGCCCCCCTTGGGTGAAAACCCCTTTCCCAATTCCCCACTTTTTCCCCCCGAAAAACCCCCCCTCCCCCCCCTTTTCCCCGGCCAAAAAACTTTTAAATTTATTTTCTTACCTTTTGAAAATTTTTACTTACTTCTAAAGTTTTAAACCCCTTTTAAATTTTTCCCCAAATTTGGAAAAAATAAAAACAAAATAACGGTTTTTTTTAACCCCGGTAAAATTTTGGGAAAAATTAATTTTTGCCTGCCCTTTTTGGGGGGAAACCTTTTAATTTCCACTTTTTTAAAATCAAAAATATTAGAAAATTTTTAAGCCAAAGGGAAAACTTTGAAGGGTTGTTTTAACCTTTTTTCAAAACATAAAACCCACCCAAAATACAAAAAGAAGGCTCCGGGTTTGGTTTAAAAGATTTTATTTAAAAACCCGGTTATTTTTTAAAAAGGGGAAAGGGGACTTTTTTAATTTCCCAAAGGAAAACCGATAAAAGGTTTTTTAAGGGGGGAAATTTTAAAACCATAAGGGAAACATTTTGGGGGAAAACCCAAATTAATTAAAAATACCTTAATTTCCGTAAAGGTTTCGGGGTTTTTCCTTTTCCTTACATATTCCAAAAAAGGTAGAAAAAACTTCCCCCGTTTTAAAAAGGGCCGTTTTAGTAAAAGTTTTTAAATTTAAGGAAAAATAAAAAATCGGGGATTTTCCCTGACCCATAATGAAAAATACCTTCAATTTTTTGGAAAAAATCGGGCCCAGTACTTCTGAAATTTCCTAAAGAAGAAAAACCTTTTCAGGCCGTTTTTCACCGGGTTTGTAACGGTTTTTAAAAAGGGGAAAAAAAAAACATCGGGATTATCCCTGACCCCCTAAAGAACTAAATTTTTAAATTTTTAAAGATCGGGCCGTACTTTCGGGGAAAATTTTCCCTAAAGAAGAAAAAAACCCTTTTCAGGCCCTTACAGCCGGTTTTAACGGGGTAAAGGGTAAAAATAAAAAAATCGGGCCTCAAACCGTGGCCAAAAAGAACTTTTCCCCTTTTTTTTTAAAAGGGTCGGCCAAGTTTTTTCTGGGGAATTGTGGAAAAACCTTTTGGGGGGCCAAAACCCGGAAAAACTCCAAAAGGAACCCCCAAAACACCACAAACAAAACCCCCAACACAAACACAACCACACCCCAAAAACAACACACACACACACACCCAAAAACCCCCCAAAAACCCCCAAAAAACCACACACACAAAACCACAAAACCCCATTTTTTTTCGTTCCCTTTTTGAAGTAACCCCCCTGTTCAAAACGAACCCGGAGTACAAAAAAAAAAAAAAACGTAAACAGAAAAAATTTTAATGTTGGGAAAATTTTCAAAAAAAGTTTATTTGCAAAATTAAAAATTTTTAAATTTTTCTGACTTTTTTAGCTAGTGTTTTAGTTTTTTTTAGGGGTATGTAAAAAGAAAGGTTAGTTCATCATGTAACATTAAAAAAAAGGGTTTTTTTATTAAAGTGATTTCGTGAATTTCCTTTTCTTTTTTTTTTTTTCTTTTTTTCCAAACAAACTTTTCTAAAGATCTGCCCGCTGGTTTCCCTTTTTTTTACTCCCCGTTCTTTTAAACACGGAGTTTTCGAATGGGAACGAAGAATTTCCCGTTTTGTGGTTTTTGGCTTTGGGTGGCTGTCTGTGGGTCCATGGTCAAAAAAGTGTTTCCCCCTCGCCCCGGACAAAACTACTGGGCCCATCTTCTGAAAATTTGTAGGTAGTTCCCTTAAGGGCCCCCGGATGATGCCGATGTTTTAGGGTTTAACCCCTATAACCGTTACTAACGGCCGGAAACGGCCTATAAAAAGGGTTTTTTTTCTTTTTGGAATATCTCAAAAAATAATTTGGGCCCAAATTTTAAACGGTTTTTGGGTGATCTTTTTGACAAATCGGGCCCCTGTCCCCTATGTAAGTGTTTTAAATGCTGAAAAAAGGATTAAAAACCGTTAAAAATCGTTATTTTTGCCTTTATTTCTTTTATATGGGTGGATTTAATGAAATTTTGGGATATAGAAAGGTTATCACACACAAATGGGGACTTTTAAATAGTGTTTTTAAAAATTTTACCCTTAAAAACCGTTATTCCCTTTACTTTGTCCCCATTTTGGAAAAAAATTTTTTATGTTCACAGGCTTTTGCCCAGTGGGGACTAAAATACCGGTTTCAAAAATGTATATCCCGGTTTATAACCCTTTTAAACCCTTATTTTTTCCCATTTTTTTTTTTATTGGGGGGTTTTTAAGAAATTTTGTACATAAAAGGATTTTTACACCAAAGGGGGACTTCCAGGGAGGTTTCAAAATCTGACCCTTAAAAAAACCCTTTTTCTGGACATTTGTCCCCATTTGGGTGAAATTTTGGGTTTTACACAGGCTTTAAACCCCAAAGGGGAATAAAAAACCCCCTTTTAAAAATATCACGGTTTTTAAAAAACCATTAAAACCCCTTTTTTTGCCCCTTTTTTTCTTATCTCACAAAGAAATTGGGGCCGGGGGGGGGGAAGCGGTTTGGAAAACCCCGGGAGTACGTTATATGCTTCGCATCTTGGGTTTTACTCCCCAAATTTTTATAGAACAGGGAACACTTTTGGGAAAGGGGAAAACGAAAAGATGTCTGTGTCCGTCGGTCCCCTCTGGGCCGTGGTCAAAATTTTTTTCACTCGCTCCCCAAAAAAACTACTGGACCCACTTTGAAAATTTTGTTGGGATGTTCCCTTTTGGGGCAAAGGGTGATGCACGATGGGGTTTGTTTACCATTTTTCCGTTACTTTAAAGGGTGTAAAAGGGCCTTTTAACGGTTTTCCTTCTTTATACAAATTTTTCAAAAAAGTACTTTGGGCCCACTTTCTGAAAATTTTTTAGGTATGTTCATTATGGGTAAGGAAAAAAGCCCGTTTTTGTTTTTGTTTAACGGGAAAAGCCGGGTTTCTAATGGCGTAACGGGATGTAAAAGGTTTTTTGTTCTTTAGGAAATCTCCGAAAAATACTTTTTTGGGGATCTTTGTGACCCGTTAGCGGGAGAAGAGGAAGGGTCACCCATGACCCCATGTTTTTTGTTTTTCCCCGTTATAGCCGGGTTTCTAACGGCGTAAAAGGCCTGAACGGTTTTTTTTTCTTTTTGGAAAATCTCAAAACCCTCTTGGCCCACTTTCTGGAAAAATTTTTAGGTATTCTCATTATGCCCTCAAGAATTAAAGGGCCCCCCGTATTTGTTTATCGTTATTGCCCTTTCTAAAAGGGTGCCCCCGGCCTGTTAAAGGGTTTTTTTTTTCATGGGGAAAATTCCCAAAGTACATGGCCCATCTTTGTGAAAAATTTGCGGCATGTTTTATTTTGGGACCCTGGGGGGAAAGCCCAAAGTTTTAGGGTTTTCCCCGTTTTTAGCCGTCACTAACGGCTGTAACGGCCCGAAAAAAAGGTTTTTTTTTCTTTAAAAAGAATATCTCCCAAAGAAGTTGCCCCCTCTTTGTGACAATTTTGCAGTATGAAAAGGAAAGGGTCACGGGGGACGGGGCCCCAAAGTTTTAGTTTACCCCCTTATAGCCGTTAAATAATGGTTGTAACGGCCTGTAACGGTTTTCCTTTTATGGAAAAATTTTTAAACGTACTTGGCCCATCTTTCTTATATTTCTAGGTATGTTCATTATTGGGGTTTGGAATTTAAAGCCCAAGCTTTTGTTGATGTTTAGCCGTTTAAAAACGTCCCGTAAAGGACTGTAACGGGTTTTTTTTCTTTGTGGAATATCTCCCAAACTACTCGGCCGAACTTTGTGAAAAATTTGCAAGTAGGGTTTTTTTCGGGGCAAAGGGTGCCCGAAAGTTTTCGTTTACCCCCCCATTGCCGTTTCTTTAAAAAGGGTGGAACGGCCTGTAACGGTTTTTTTTTCTTTATGGAATATCTCCCAAAGGGACATGGGGGCCGGGTCTTTTTGAAAAAATTTGCAGGGGTGTTTTATTATGCGTCCCCGAATGAGCCCTTTTAATTCCCGTTTTACAATTACTAAAGGTTTTTAAAAAGGCATGTAACGGGGTTTTCTTCTTTAAAAGAATTTTCAAAAGGTACGTGGCCGAACTTTCTGAAAATTTTTAGGGGAGTTTTTTATGGGCAGGAAAAAATCCCGATGTTTTTGTTTAAACCCTTATAGCCCTTTTCTAACGGCTGTTTAAAGGTATATCTTCCTTTTTGGGGAAAAAATTTCCAAAAGTATTGACCGATCTTTGTGAAAATTAGCAAAGGGTTTTAAGGGATGGGCTATGGATGGAAACCGAATTTTTTGTTTAAACCCCTTTTTGCCGGTTTTTTCTAAAAAGGCTGTAACGGCCCGTTTTCGGTTTTTCCCCCTTTTTTAGGGGAAAATCTCAGAAAGTCTTGGCCCAAACTTTCTGAAAAGTTTGCCCTGGATGTTCATTATGGGTCACGGGAAAAATGCCCCAAAGTTTTTAATTTTCCTTTGTACCGTTACTAAAGGGCCCGGAAAAGGGTTTTTTTTTCTTCATGGAATTCCCAAAGACTTTGCCGATCTTTGTGAAAATTAGCAGGGATGGTTTATTATGGGTCACGAATAATGCCCCATTTTTAGTTTAAACCCTTATAGCCGTTTCCCAATTTGGCCCTTTAAAAGTTTTTCTTTTTTCAGGGGGCTATTTTAAAAAAAAAAAGTACTTGTCTTTATTTTTTGTAAAAATTAAACCCGGTATGTTCATTTTGGTCCCCGGAGGAAAGCCCGAAATTTTTTGTTTTCCGTTATAACCGTTACTAACCGTGTAACGGCCCCTAGGGGTGGGTTTTCCAAGGAATATCTCCCAAAGTTCTTGGGAGATCCTTGTGAAAATTAGCACTTTTTACCTTTTTGGGGGTTTCGGATTACGACCGATGTTTCAGTTTACCGTTTTGGGTGTTACTAACGGCTATAAGGCCCAAAATGTTTTTTTTTTTTTTTTTATGAAATGGCTCAGAAAGTACTCGGGCCCATCTTTGAAAAATTGGGAGTATGTTCAAAATTTTGGGGTTACGGAGGGTGCCTGAAAGTTTTTTTTTTTTCCGTTTGGCCGTTTTTTTTAAAAGTTTTGGAAAAAACTTTTTCTGCATTCAGTTTTAAAAAAAAAACACTCCCTTTTGTTTTGAGGGGTGGTTGTCTTCCGCCAGAAAAGGTGGACAAATAATAGAGCAGTATGCCTGTGGCGAATGCTAAAGTATTTTTGGTTTTTTACTTTTCTAAAACCCCCTTTAAAACTTTACCTTTTTTTTGTTTTAAAAATTTGCAAGTAGAGCTAAATATGTGTTTTGTGTATTTTGAGGAAATAAAAAACTGCTAGATAATGGACCTCCCGGTTTGTTTTTAAAAATGATTTATTGTCCGTTTAAACCAATGTTACCAAAATGGTTTATGGGGCTTTGGGGGTTTTTGAATCTGCCCGCTTCCCTATTTAGAAACTTTTTTTGTATGGGGTTTGAAAAATTTCTTGGGGGTTTTAATGGAAAAAAAACCCATTGAATTTTGGGACATGGAGAGACAATAGATATCCCATTTATTTAAATTTTAGTGGGTTTAAAAAAAATTTAAAATTCCCTCACTGCTTAAGGTTTAAACTAATGGAACCCCAAAGATTGCCTTTTAAAAACCTAACTATGGTCGTTTGAGTTGGATGCCAGGGTAAGAAAAACTGGATTAAAAGAATTAAGACTGAAACTCTTTTGGATACGGGTTTTTGGGTTTTTTAAAGGGAGAATTTAAGGGTGTCGATGATACAAAAAAGCTTTCATTTGGTTTTTTCGGCCCAAACACTGTTCGTTGCAGTTGGCAAAGATGGAACTCACCTGTTTTTGATAGCAGTAGTTTTTTATTTACAGAATGTTAAATCCCATGATTGTTTTACCGAATATTTGTCCATGGGTATTGACAAACATTTGAAATATTTCTTTACCAAGTTCAGATTTGGGGATTTCGGAGCTTATGACTTCTCAGCGTTTTAGCAAATTCCCAAAAGAAGTGTAAATACTTGTCCATTTTTGTCAGGGAAAACAAAAAAAATGAAGCTCATTTTTGGGGCTTTATTGTCCCGGGAAATTTAAATGATCTTAAAACAACCCGTTATTTTTAGCTAAAAAACTTAAATCCTTCATTTTTCAAATTGGTTTTTTTAATGACGTCGACACATGATTAAAACAGTGAAAAGCTGGCTGCCCTTTTTGGTGCAGAGGATTTTTTAAAAAGGAGAATTCTGTAATTCTTAGCTTGGAAAACCCTTCCCCCATTGGTCTTTGGGTTAGCAAGATTATTTTTTTTGGGAAGGATTATGGGGGAAAAGCTATTTTCGTGTATACCCCCTTTTAAGGGGCCCAAAGGGCCCTTTTCGAAGAATTTTTTGACTTCTCCTTTTCCCCCTCTCTCTACCCCCCTCCCTCTCTCCTCTCTCTCCCCTTTCCTTTTCTCTTCACCACACACACACAAAACCAAAACACACAACGCGCGCGCGCGCCCCGCGCGCGCCGCACGACGCCGCACGCAAAGCACGCACGCCCCGCACGCACGCACGCCCGCACGCCCCGCACCCCACAACACACAAAACGCACGCACACACACACACACCACACAATTCATTTTTTATCACTGCACACTGAAACGAAGTCGCCCCTGTTCCCGTATTCACTTGTCCTCCTTCACGTGGGAATTTCCCCCCCATTTACCCCACAAAAAAAATTTTATCTTGCCCTAACTCTGTCTCGTCTGGGCTGGGCCGTCCCCTCCCCTTTGTCCCCCCTCCCCCCCCATCCATCCATCCCCCCACCCCTCCTCCCTCCATCCCCTCTCCCCTCTCTCTCTCTCTCTCCCCCTTTTTCTCTCTTCCCCTCTTTCTCTCTTCTCTCCCTTTTTCTGTCGTTTGTCCTTTTATCTACTTAAACTATCCATTTTGTGGTGTGTTGTGTGTGGTGTGGTGTGTGTGTGTGTGTGTGTGTGTGTGTGTGGGTGTGTGTGTGTGTTTTGTGTGTGGGGGTGTGTGTGTGTTTCGGGGCGAGCATGTGGGTAAATTTGGAAAAGTGTTGGGCTAACAGATATCAAAAATCCCCGAAAAAGTACAAAAAACCTTTTAAAGCGACCCGAAAAAGGGAAATTCAGGTTGAACCCCCCCCCCCCCCCTTTCACCCCCTCTCTCGCTCTTCGTATTCAGTCACAAAACAAAACACCAAACACACAACACACACACAAAAACACCACACACCCCAACAACACATACCACACACACCCCACACATTCACACACACACACACAACAACACACCACACAACACACCCACACACACACACACAAAACACGCACGCACACAACCCCCACACACACCCCAAATCACACACCACACACACACCACACACACCCAACACAAGCAATTTTAAAACCCCATCTACCACCTCTACTTTAAATTTTTTCTGGGTAAGTTTTTTAACCCTTTTAAATCACTAATGTGTTAAAAATTTCTGGGGTTTATTTTCATCAAAATCCCATTTTTTCTGTTTTGGTTTAAAAAGGGAACTGGTGGGTTTTAGTAACGTCCTTGTTATGCCGATTATTTCTCAGTTTTTTTTATTTGTTTTTGTTTATCCTTTTTTTTTCTGTTGCCGGTTTTAAAGGGTTTTTCTTAAATTTAGGTTCGTCTAAAAACACAATGTTATAGACGTTAAATTTTAAGGGCCAACCCACAACAACCCACACACACACCACACCAACAACACAAACACACACACACACCACCCACACACAAAACACAAACACACAACCCCACCCCACACACACGCACCCAGCCCCCAAAACACCACAACACACACACATTCAAAATTATCCAAAAAATTTTAAAAATAATACAGATTGTTTTATCCTAAAAAGAAACCCGGGGAGGTTCAGCTTTTTTTAATACCGGGGTTTAAAAAAAAGGGAAAAATCAAACTAATTGGCCCAAAAAACGATCCACTTACTGCTGAACTTTTCGGTATTTTATGGGTCTCAATTTACAGTTTGGGTTTTCCCTTTCGTTTTTTTCAAAATTTTTTTTGGGATAGATTCTCAATCGGGACTTTAATTTTTTTAAGATTTCAAAAAGAAAAAGACCAAAATTATCTTAGAAATCAGTCAGTTAAATTTAATCTTACTTTTAAAAAGGGGCCCCGTTTTCCCTTTTGCGGGTTCCTTACCCTCTTTGGGTTTTCCCTTTAAATGATTGGGGGTGAAAAAGTGCAAAAAAAGGGGGCAAAAGGGAAGGCACAGAATCCCCTGAAATTCATGTTCCCTTATCCCCTTCAGGAAAGGGTTTTTCACTTGCTGGGGAAAAAGCAATATGGAGTAGAATTTAAGGCTTACCCGGGAAAAAAATAGATCTCCAAGAAAAAAGTATATTTATTTTCGGGTTTGGGTAAAAATATCCCTATTTGAATCTTTCCCGGGGTAATCAAATTTAGACAGATTTGGGTTTGCATCTTTCGGGTAAAATTAAAGCGGTTTATCAAAAATACAGCAAAAAGTTTGAAAGTTTTGTGGTGAATAAATTTTTTTTGCAAGCACATTATTTTTTTAAAGTAGAGGTTAAGCCCATCTTACGAGTGATTTTTTGAAATTGTATTGAAAGGGATTTTTAAAAAAAAACATAGTATAATATTGGAAATATTTACTTCATAGTCCTGTACGACATTTGTTATAGACTAGTTGATTGTAATTTTTGTTAATGCTCATTTTTCTGACTTTTTTCTTCTCCCTTATCAAAGAGATATAAACACACAATACGGCCCCCCTCCCCTCCTCTTCCTCCCGATCCCCTCCCCCCATCTAATATCACTATGTGGATAGACGTTAAATGAAGACAACAACAACAACAACAACAACACACACACACACCACACACACACACACACACACACACACACACACACACACAACACACACACACACAACACACAAACACACACACACAAACACACAGACACTCACTTACTCACTCACTAAGAAATTCATGCACGCACGTACGCACGTGCATACACACATTCACTCATTTAAACACACGCACGCACGCACGCACGCACGCACGCACGCACACACACACACACACACACACAAGCACACATAAACACACACACACACACACACACACACACACACACACACACACACACACACACACACACACACACACACACACACACACAACGAACTGTGACTGTATCAAAAAGAAAATATGGAATTTCAATACACAGGTATACATTTGACTGCTCTTATTACATACGTTGTCTTTGACATAAGCTAGCAAGAGAAAGAGAAGGACAGCGATTGAGACAGTTAGACCTCAGCCCTTCTCCTGTCTCTGTTCACTTCAGACGGACACTTAACGACAGCATACTGCGCAGAGATCAGAAGGTGGAGTGACAGGAGGGGTGACTGGGTGTTGTCAGTGTGAGCGAGGTGACCGTCTCATTCCCCCTGCTGTTGATACTGAGAGACGACAACATCACTTCTTTCATTGCTGCATTCACCGTGAGTTCAAGGGTTCATGGGAATCTCACGCCAGACAGACAGACCGACCGACTGACAGGACAGTGCGGGGGACGGACAGGCAGAGACTCACGGCACTTGCTTGCTGCGGGATCACAGACCATGCCAGTGATGCATTCAGAATCCTCGGCGCATACTCCATCTTGCTGTTTTGCTTCAAACAAACAAACAAACACCCACGTGCTTTCAGAATCTTTTGTGCATAACTTTACCTTGCAGTTTCATATGCAAAACAGGCGAGCATACAAGCAAACAAAAACATACACATA
>CM031624.1:4802928-4813061 GCA_018398815.1 Conus ventricosus | reverse complement strand
AGAAATTATGGATGCATGCACGACTTTTCAAATGCACTCACCCACTCACCCGAACATTGACACAGGCAACGAACAACACTTCTTTTTGTTTTTTATGCTGCCCGAGCCATCAGAAAAACATATAATATAACAACGCAATGAAATGCAATAACACAAACATCAATAAGACGGCACGCCAACCATGAGGCGTACACACAATATATGTCAAACTATAAATAGCTATCAATGCTGCTGGATCCAACGTCGCCGTAGACGATGACAACGACGAGATGACGAGGAGACGACAACGACAGCAATGAAGATGTCGCGACGACGTAGAGGACGAAACGACGACGATGACGAAGACGTCGACCTCAGTGTCAAGTCAAGTCCGACACAGGACTAAAAAAAACAACTTCCGAGCTGTGGCTCAAGAAAAAAACACTAACACACTCGCGGCGTCTCTGCCGACGACGAGGTGACAGTCTCGCACAGGAGCTGTGGCTCACACACAACACGGCGACAGCCTTGCCAACAGGTCGCTGGTTCAAACACCAGAGGGGCGCTCTGGCTTGGCAGCAGCGGCGTCTCCAACCCAACTGGCTCAGCGGGTAATCGGTCCAGGGCGCAGTGGCAGGTAGGGTGATTGTCGGCACTCGGGCCGACCTCTCCACGCCGACACAGGGCGGAGAACAGGGGCGTAGACTCGGCTATGGCTCTGACCCTCAAACAATGGCAGCCAGTCCCCTTCAGTCCAGGGAACACGTCAACCTGGGGGAAAACTGACTGCCACCAAAAATCAGCTGAGTCCCTCTTCAGCCGTCTGTGTTGTTGCGTTGCCTAACCGGTTCAACTCACCCGGCTTTAAACGGTGAGCAGCAGTCAGCTGAATTTTCAAACCGGCTTCCGGACAACTACCTTCCGGTAAGCACGGTTGTATGAAAATTTGTGACCGGACGGGAAACGATCCGTCACATAATTGGACTCAAACAATACTCCCAGGCCGCACCCAAATTAACTATACAAGCACGTGTGGTTGTTGTTTATTGACTGATTGATTGATTGATTCATTCATTCATTTATTTCAGAGGTCTTTGATGCTTTCTACCAATACCTACCTGCATGTAGTTTACCTTTTTTTTTTTGTTTTGTTTAATTCGCGTATTTTGTGTTTATTTCTTTCGTTCTGTTTGTTTCTTTGTTTTTTTTTCAGACTTTGCAGGTGCATTAAGAAAGAAAGGACAATCAAGTAAGCTTACAATTGTTTTGTCCCTAATCCGTTTCAGGTATGTTTGTCAAGATTACCAATGATTTCTACTTGACAACCACTTCTGCATATGTCTTTTTTTAAAAAGTATGTAGCTTGATGCCTTGAACAAGAAATTATAACAGAATACGCTGCTATGCTTTTAGGAACAGGAAAAGCATGCAGCAAGAAGATATGTACATTTATTAACATGCCTGATGATGCGTGAAAATAATTCGGACTTTCGCCTGGTTTTAAATGAAGTCGGCCGGGCTTTTAAATGAAGTCGGATGGGGAGTGGGGGTGGGGGTGGTATGGCATTTCTGAAATGTGACACACTTTCGTAAGGCTTTTTCATGATTCGACCACGGGTTTTGCCACCTGTTGTGTTTTTACATCACAACCACCTGTAATACTACTTGCTGTAAGTCATGATGATCTGTCCACTAGTGTAGAACATGCCTGGAAAAAAGAATACATCTGTCGTGTTTTACTGATTAGCTAAGGTAAAAATCAATCATGTGGAAAAGGCTTGTCATTTCGGCGGAAAGTATAAAAGCCTTATATGGAAACTCAAGTTTAAATACACACACACACACACACACACACACACACACACACACACACACACACACACACACACAACGGTATATGTAGTTTCACTTAGGATGTCTAATCTAAAATCTGTGGTTTGACAGACCTATGATATTCTCTCAATGTAGAGGGAACGCCTTTTTTTTTAACTTAATGCCCTTTCGATTTAGATATGGCCATTATTTATTAAAGACATATTGTATAACAACAGTTTGATCCTGTTCCACACGAGCAGTTAATATTTAAATGTTCTCTGGAGAAAATGGATTAATTAATTAAAGTGTTTTTTTTTTTCATTTTGAAACTTTGTTAAGTGTCGGTGGTAATACTTTCCTAGCTATCTGGGAGGTTCATTGGCGAGGAAAGATCACTTCTAATTCTCTCACTGGTTTACTAATAATGTCTTATCTTTGGATTTTTAGTGACATGTTTATTGATGAGGACGACTCTGATTTTTGAAACAAGTTCACAGATGATAACAATTCTCTTGATTTTCCTTACAGATCGATTATGTTGACAATTCTCTTTTGATTGTTCTAGTGGGCTCCTCCATGAGTACACTCCTCTTCTGATTCTCAGAGTGGTTCATTAACAAATATAACACCAACGGCGGTACTTGCCTGATTACTCTGACCCTAGGTTTGGTGAGGCAAGGATGATGATTTTCTCCCGATATCCTAACAGATCATTGCTGATAAGAAGGCTATCCTCATGCCCTGACGAGGTCATTGATGATGGAATGTCACAGTTTACCCGAGTGTTAGCAACAATAATCTTTTGAGTTTCTGACAGCTTCAGCATAATTGAAAATTCATTTAAAATACACTGACATGTTCATAGATAGTGACAATTCTTTCTGGTCCTCAACTGTGTTGTGTAAAGGAAACATTTCTCTTTCGATTTTTTGACTAATTGACATGCTCTGGGTGACAATGCCTCTTCTGTTTGTTTGACCCGTGCAGTGATGGGGACAGCTGTGTTCTGATTCGGTTTATTAATGTTCATTAATGAGGGTAGATCTGTATCAGTTGTTTGATAGGTTCAGTGGTGATGGTAATTACAGCTAAGTTTTGATTCTTTTTTCCAGTAGTGTTTATTGGCGTCGTGTCTGGTGCTGCCGTCATCTTTGCACTGCTGGTTACAGCTCTCGTTTACATTATGATCAGACGACAGCGGCGCAAGGAAAAAGGTGAGCCCTGGTCTATTTATCCATAAAGATGGCAGCTGTAATCAAACATGTGCACATGTGCAATCGCCAAATACTAACTACTCATAACATATTTAGCGAGTGGTATGGTTAATGAGGGGAAGAGTGATCACAGCGCACATCACGTCAAAACATTGCATGACTTGGAGTACATATCTGGTTAAAAAAAGACAGTGATAGACATGAAAATTCAAACCAGTGCATGACTTGGGTATTTCTCTGGTAAAAGACACTGATATGCATGAAGTGTCGAAACAATGCATGACTTGGGTATTTCTCTTGTTAAAAAGACAGTGACAGGCATGAAGTGTTGAAACAATGCATGACTTGGGTATTTCTCTGGTTAAAAAGACAGTGATAGGCATAAAGGGTCTAAACAATGCATGACTTGGGTTTCTTCTGTGGTAAAAAGACAGTGACAGGCATGAAGGGTTGGAACAATGCATGACTTGGGGTACTTCTGTAAAAAGACAGTGATAGGCATGAAGGGTCGAGACAATGCATGACTTAGGGTACTTCTCCTGTAAAAAAGACAAAAAAAAAAGACAGTGATAGGCATGAAGGGTGGAAACAATGCATGACTTGGGGTACTTCTCCGGTAAAAAGACAGTAATATGCATGAAGGGTCGAAAATGTGCATGACTTGGGGTACTTCTCCGGTAAAAAGACAGTGATAGGCATGAAGGGTCGAAACACATACGTGACAGAAGCTTCTTCTTTCTTTGACAGACAGCAAGCTTCACAGACCGAAACATGTACATAAAGGGAGCTACTTTGAGCAGGTGTCTCGGGTTGAAACACGTGAATGAGAAGAGCAGGGGTATGTGTGTGTGTGTGTGTGTGTGTGGGGGGGGGGGGGGGGGGGTTCCAGGCGCTAAGGGTCGACACACGGGCATGAGGGAAGAAAGGAGGGAGGGGGGTGGGGAGGTCGTATTTGACAGACAGACAATAATAGGTGTTAAGTGTCGAAATACGTATAGGGTGGGGAAGGGGAGGAGGAGGGGGAGGGGTTCTTCTCTAACAGAAAGACGACAGATGTGTCAAAACATGTGTCGGATAGCGGATTGGAGGGGGGGGGGGGGGGGAGAAGGGGGGAGGGGTGCTTCTCTGACAGAAAGACTGTAGGTGTTAAATGTTGAAACATGTGCATGAGGGGAGAAGACGGGAGGGGACCTTCTTCTCTGATAGAGAGACACCAACGGGCGTTTAGGGTCGAAACAGGTGCGGTGTGGGGAAACGGGAGAAGGGGTGAGGGGCCTTTTCTCTGACAGCAAGACAACAGATGTTAAGGGTCTAAACACGCACATGGGACGGGGGGAGGGGGAGGGGCTTCTTTATTCAAGACAGTAAATTACTGGCCGTATTTCACTTTCTTTAGTATTCAGGCTTAATGGTTGCCAGCAATTACCTAGAATCAGTGAATGGGGCCACCATGTGTCTACCTTAGATGTTGTGACACACCCATGTTTGTGCACATACACACTTGCATTCACAAACACATCATGCTTACTCGTACGCAATCACTCCATTCACCCAAAAGCACTATCACAATTGAATTAAGTTTTCTATAAAACGCTCCCTTTACTCAAAAGAAAGTATCTTTTCTCTTCACTGCATTTTCCAACAATTACGTCTTCTTTTTACAAAATAATTCCCCACATACAAACAATAATACAATATTCAAAGTTTTATTAAAAATCAAACACACTCACACACATGTTACACTATCAGTTCTTCTTATATTAAACAGTAACAGTAAAGACAAGTCATCTTCTTGACTTGTCAGGAGCTTTCAGCACTTGGATGTACCACCTCCGGACCACCACAGCCTGGACTCTCACTAGGCTGATACACCTCAAGTCTGGACCACCACTGGACGCTGAGGGATTCTGTAACGAAATCCTAGGTCCAGGGTTAACCTCTAAAAATGAATTTTATGTATTTTTTTCTCTTTCTCTCTTATTATTCATAGCTCCTTTTTAACTCTTTTCACATTCACTCCAAAATCAATATAGAATACTCACATAAGTCTTGTTCACCAACCTATTCCTACCTACAGTTGGGGTACAGAAAGAAATCTTTATACAACACTATTTTATTTATTTATTTTACAATTCTTCTCTTTTCGTGTTCAACGTTCATCTTTCTCTTTTTCCCAAATAGCGCAATATCATCAAATCTTTATAATTATCAAACTTCTGTTATCATTACAATTACACCTTTACTGTAATTGCTTTAACCAGTTTACAACCCCAACTGGAACTCAACCTCTAGGGAATAAGCCACAAGCCTACCCTAGTAGACTTCCAGTCTACATCTACACTCTATACTTGAGTGAACCTTGCCACGCCATCCATACTACACCCACCAAGGGTTAAGCACACCCAAACCAGGGTTGCATCGGACAAACCAGTCCAATCATAAATAGCACACCCAACACAGGGTTGCATAAGACAATCCTAGTCCTAACTATGTTAAACCCAACGAGGGTTACAATTAGACACTCTCCTATGTATGTGTCCAGAGCTCCTCTGAAGTAACAGTAATCTTCCACCCTTCCTCACACACTTCACAATCCACTCAGCGTCCAACTCTTCCGCATCACTGGCGGTTGCACTCTATAAATAAAAAAAACATCAAAACAGTAGGTTTCATTCCACAATTGCAAAAATTACAAAATATTTTAACACTCTTTTCTTTGACATAAAACTTTTCCATTCACATGATACTTTTCTCATTCACATGACATCTCCCAACCTCCGATAAAAAAAAAAAAATTGATTCATCAATTTTTTTCAAAGAAGAGTATATGAGTTCACTAAAAAATGTACCATTGACAGTATTCTGAAAATACTTTCCCAAAATGACATGAGTACATGCGAACAGAAAAATGTACATTTATAAAAAAAAACATTATTTCAAAAAAAATATCCCAAAACAGCATCAATGCATCAACTATCACTATCGCAAGTAATCAATATTGCACACAACAATATTCCATTACTCAAATACAAACGTAGAAGTTCAACTTTCAACAGCAAACTTGGAAACACACACCCTGCTTATTGCTGTCGAGACAAAATATCAGCGATCACATTGCTGGACCCTGAAATTGGATCAACCCTGAAACTATATTGCTGGATCGCCAAAGACCACCACAACAGACGGTTATTCTTTGTTTTTGATGTCTCCAAAAACGTCAGAGGTCTGTGATCCGTCTGCAGGACAAAAAACCTGCCTGTCAAGAAACGCTCAAATTTTGTAAGTGCCCACACGATCGCTAAGCATTCCCGTTCAAAAGTAGAATACCTCGACTGTGCATCAGTGAACTTCTTACTTGGAAACTGTACTGGATGCAATAAATCTTGATGTTCTTGCAAAAGAACAGCACCCATTCCTGTTGAACTTGCATCAGTCCGGAGGACAAAATCTTTCTCCAAGTTGGGCAGAAGTAAAACAGGAGAAGAATTGCTTTGAACTGCTTCCAAAGCATTCTGACAATCTACAGTCCAATCAATAGATGAATGCTTGGAACCCTTTGTCAACTCAGTTAATGGAGCTGTGAGAGTTGCAAAGTGAGGGATAAGATAAGATAATGTTGCTTATAGCCCAGCCGACCGCAAAGGGCCACATCAGGGCTGTGCAAAGTGAGGGACATAGCGCCTGTAATAAGACAAGAGTCCAAGAAGTGAACGAACCTGTTTCTTTGAACATGGGGTTTTGATTGCCAAAATCTTCTCCTTTTTCTTCTTTTCTGGCTGCATCGAACCCACAGCAATTGTATGCCCCAAAAACTCCAGTTTTTGAAAACCCGCCATAATTTTTGATGGCCTTGCTGTCAGACCCAAAGAACAGAGTCTTTCAAAAACATTTTTCAAACATCTCAGTAGATTACTCCATGTTTGTGAAGCCAGCAAAATATCATAAAAACAACTTACAGAAGACATTTCATGCAACCTGAGTTGTCTCATCATTCGTGCAAAAGTTGCCGGTGCATTCTGCAAACCAAAAGGCATTTGCAAAAAATGAAAAAGTCCAAATGGTGTTTGAAAAGCTGTTTTTTTCTTTATCATCAACACACATCGGTATCTGCCAATAACCTTTGGTGAGATCAATTTTCACAAAATACTTGGCTTGACTCAATTGACAAAACAAATCCTCCACATCAGGTATTGGTTCAGAATCAAAAACAGTCAATTTATTTAAAGCCCTGTAATCAATACAAAATTTGACTGAACCATCTGGTTTTGAAACCAGCACCACAGGAGCCGCATATCGAGAACTTGATTTTTCAATGACCCCAAGATCCAACATGACCTGTACCTCTCTTTCAATAATTTGCTTTTTTGCAAAAGGTAAAGGATACGACTTCATTCGTACAGGAACATCTGTTGTCAACCGTATCCTATGAGGTTCAACACCAGCTGCAGATCCTGGTTTGTCTGTAAGTACATCTGTATAATCCTGCAGTAAACACCTTAGTTGAGTCACCTGAGATGGTTTCAAGTCCTCGTTGATCTTCACATCCTCGTATGTTTCACCTTTTAAGGATAATGTAGGCAGTTGAATAGCATCATCACCAGTGTTCTGAACTACACCAACAGCAGTTTCATGAATTACAGGCACCTTGTGAAACACAGGTTTGTCAAGACGTTGCAAATGTTCTGTCACACAATTCATTGGTAACAGACACGAAATGTCACATGCCACCGCTGAAATCTTATCATCAGGGACACCAACCTTGTTGATCATAACATAAGACCTATGAAAGTACTTTTTCAACATGTTAACATGGAAAATTTTCTTCACATCATTTATATCAATTTTGTAATTAACATCAGAACATTTTTTCAGTGACGACGAATGGTCCTTTCCACATCACATGCATCTTGCTCTTGTCATCTGTCAAAAGTACCAACACATTGTCGCCCACAGAAAACACACGCATCTTTGTTCTGCGATCAGAATACTTTTTATGCGTAGTTGCACTGCTATAAGCATTTTCTTGGGCAATACGACATGTATCTGCTATACGATTTTGTAAAGTAAAAACATAATCAAAAACTTTTTTTTTCTTGTTGAGACACATTGTCCCCAGACCATGACTTTGACAGGATGCTAATAGGTCCTTTTGGTGAACGACCAAAAAGCAACTCAAAAGGAGAGAAACCTGTGCTCTCGTTTGGCAATTCCCTGTAAGCAAACAGTATGGCTGGAATGTATCGATCCCAGTCTGATGGTCTTTCCTTAGAAACTTTTTTCAACATCATCTTGAAAGTACCATTAAATCTTTCCACAAGGCCATTCGACTGTGGATGCTATGGAGATGTGGTACATGCAGAAATTGAAAGCAAACGAAGTATTTCTTTCATGAGATCTGACACAAACTGAGTACCCAAGTCAGATAAATTTCATCAGGAAGTCCCATTCTGGGAAAAATAGAAAACAATGCTTCTGCCACAGAAATGGTATCAATCTTTTTCAAAGGTACAGCTTCAGGATACCTGGTAGCAACATCCATGACAGTGAGCACATAACGAAAACCAGAATTGGAAACATGAAATGGACCAACCAAATCAATACAAACACGACTGAATGGTTCAGTAATGACTGGCATTCTTTGCAAAGGTGTAAATGGTACACGACCTTTGGGAATGGTTTTCTGACAGACATCACATATTTTGAAACTTGCACACTAACACCAGGCAAAAAAAATGAAGACAACACACGTTGAAGAGTACGTTTGACTCCACAATGAGAAGGATAGACAAGCACAGGAAAAAATCAGGGCGCATGAACTTGAAATGAAAAGAACAGAAAGTCTTAATTTACTTGAAATGAGAAGATTGGAACTTAACAAAAACGAGTGGAACTTGAGTTAAAGCAACAGGCTGTTCAACAATCTGCAAATGTTTCTCAAACTGGTACTGTTCCTGTTCAGGTTGTGGGTAAAACTTCCTACCTTCTAGGGAGTAAGCCACAAGCCTACCCTAGTAGACTTCCAGTCTACATCTACACTCTATACTTGAGTGAACCTTGCCACGCCAGGCACATTACACCCACCAAGGGTTAAGCACGCCCAAACCAGGGTTGCATCGGACAAACCAGTCCAATCATAAATAGCACACCCAACCCAGGGTTGCATAGGACAATCTTTTCTTTGATATGAAACTTTTCCATTCACATGACACTTTTCTCATTCACATGACAGAGGAGTTCATTTAAATTTACTTTATTCTTACTTATAACTCAAATACAAGAGTCAGTTTACACAGTTTCTTTTACATGCATTGCACACATACACATGCACACACACAAAGGCACGCACGTGTGTGCGCTAGCACACGCACACACACACACACACACACACACACACACACACACACACACACACACACACACACACACACACACACACACACACCTGATAATGCTACAGCAGACGAGATTATTTTCGATTATAGTTCAATCCCTTTTTTTTAAAGATGTCAGACCAGACATTCTTATGACACTGATGAAAAGAATTTGTGTGTGTTGCTCGTCCGATGAATCGGCGAGGACTATTTCAGTCATCTAGGGGTTGAGGGTGGGGCTGAGATGATTTGTGCATACGCAGGTGGCCTATCAAGACAGTGCATGCATGGAATGTGCGGTGACAGCTTGAAAGGCAATTTGGGGAGACCTGCCCTTGATTGCTGAGCGGGCGTTCCTCGCTTGTGTCTTTTTGTATAGTGGATGGATAACGAGGGAATAGGGGAGTAGGAATGGTGCAGATCATCTTCTGCACCAACACCAGCTTGTTGATTTCCTCTCTCTTTTATTTCAAATCATGATTGGATCGAACCAACCATACCAACCTCAACGACCTCAGGACAGTGTGTGCTACACGCTATGGCTCCCCACGTTTCACGAGTAAGGCCTCCACCCTGGCCCAGTAATGGCTGTTGCTTTTCAGCCCTTTACATTTACAAACACCTGAATAACAGGCTCGCCATCACAGCCTTCACTACACTCTGGTAAGCGAAGAAATGATCTCACAGCCAGAACACTGGGAGTATATATGCCTCCCAGCCCCTTTCAATGAGATCTTTCAAGAAAACTCCTTTG
>CM031624.1:4787928-4797928 GCA_018398815.1 Conus ventricosus | reverse complement strand
GACAGGTTTTATCCCTGGAAGATTCATAGGAGACAATATTAGGTTGTATATATGATATAAAGTTTTACTTAAACAAAAACAATTTACAAGGATCACTATTACGTGTAGATTTCGAAAAAGCCTTTGATACTGTAAATTGGACTTTTATGTTAAAAGTAGTAAAAGCCTTTGGTTTTGGTGATTCAATGTGCGACTGGATTGAAACTTTTTATAAAAATAGTATGGCTACTGTAATAGTAAATGGGCAAGCATCCCCTTGGTTTGAAATTAAAAGAGGATGCAGACAAGGCGAACCGGTTTCCCCTTATTTATTCATTGTATGTGTAGAGATATTAGCCATCATGATAAGACAAAATAATTATATTTAAGCAAACAATCTTCCTCCCACATTAAAAACATGAATCATTAAAATTCGTTTAAGTAAAAACGAAAATTAACCGAAAAAAACTCTCATAATTCATAATAGGCATTAGCAGACTAGCAAGGAGCGATCAGTCCCGGTGTAACAGCCCATTCTAACCCCCCCCCCCCCCCCCAAACCCCCCAATCTGTAACTTACCCTGGGGGTAAGTATGGGCTAGCCTGCTTTTACCCCCGATGTCATTCCGGGACTAGCTGGAACTTACCCCCCCCCCCCCCCCCCCCCCCCCCCAGTTGGAACTGACCCCCTGGGGTAAGTTTGGGCTAGCCTGGATTGTGCGTCGAGACAAAATATTTTCCATGGCCTTTCAGAATTTTTTTTATCTATGTCATGAAAACACGTGCAGTCCAAGGGCTTTAAGGAAAATTTTGCGCGTGGTCACCTCCGGGAAATGGTCTTTGGGAAATTAAAGATGCCTTTAGACTCTTTGAGACGTGTGTGTGTGGTGTGTGTGTGTTGTGGTGTGTGTGTGTGTGTGTGTGTGTGTGTGGTGTGAGAGAGAGAGAGAAAAGGAGAGAGAGAGAGAGCGAGAGAGAGAGAGAGAGCGAGAGAGAGAGGAGAGAGAAAAGAGGGGAGAGAGAGAGAGAGAGAGAGAGAGAGAGGAGAGAGAGAGTGTGTGTGTGTCCGTGTGTGTCCGTGTGGTGTGTGTTGTGTGTGTGTGTGTGTGGGGTGTGTTGTGTGTGTGTGCGTGTGTGTGTGGTGTGTGGTATGTGTGTGTGTGGTTGTTGTGTTGTGTTGTGTGTGTGTGTGTGGGGTGTGTGGAAGACCTTATCCACCCACGATCTGTGATAGAGGGGATTTGTTGTGTGTGTGTGTCGAGACGCGTGCATTCAATATAACTTGACGGACGAGTATGTATCAAGACTCCTGCCCGACCATGGTCTTTGAGAGATAAATTTGTGCGTTGAGACACATGTTGGTACAGGGTCTTGACAGGCGATTTGTGTGTTAAAGGCACCTGCAGTCCATATTCCGTGAAGACAATATGTGTTTAAGACATTTTGGCAACTATGTTTTTGAGAGATGATTTATGCGACAAGAATCAAGCACATAAATTCCCCTTTGGACAGACAATTTATGTGGCAAGACACGTGCCTGTCCACATTCTTTGCGGGCAAATTGTGTGTCAAGACGCATTTCCATCCAAGGTCTTTGACAAAATAAATTGTGTACACAGTCTTTGACAGACGATGTGTTTGTCAAGGCACATGCCCATCCCATGGCTTTTGGGCCACTTGTGCCTTTAGCACGTGCCCGTCGTGATCTTTTGAAACGATTTTTGTCAAACACCTGCCTCCCTAAAGTGTTTTGAGGAACAATTTGGCATCGTCTAGGCGCTTACCTGTATGCAGTTTTTTTGCATGACGATTCCAGCATAATCAGGACACCTACCCATCCATGTCTATGAACAAAGTGCTTTGTAGGTCAGCATGCCACATTTCCCTCCATGTAGGGCCGAATGAAAATCTTGAATTGCAGTAATGAAAAAGGATTACCATGTTGTGTCTTAAGAGCTTAGGTGTTCTTGTGCCCAAAGCCAATCAGTGTTCGAGTCCGTTACTGACAACCAAACTATGTGTCAAGAATCCTGCTCTTTCCAATATATTTGCAGACATCATTTTGTCAAGACAGCTGCCCTAATACTTTTTGACAGACGATTTGTGCATCGTCATAAGATCTTTCCATCCATGATCTGTAAAAAACGATTTAAAGCACCGTCTGGACCCCGCATTGGTCTCCAGTCTTTAACAGACGATTTGCATTGTCAGGGCACTGTCTACCCGTGGTCTGTGAGAGACGATTTGTCCATCGTCATGGCAGCTGTCCATCCATGGCCCTGTGAAGATGATTTGGCATCGCCCATGATAGCTGTCCATCCATGATCTGTGAGAGATGATTTGTGCATCGTCATGATGGCTTCCATCCGTGGTCTGTGAGAGACGATTTGTGCATCGTCTGATAGCTGTCCATCCATGGTCTGTGAGAGACGATTGTGCATCATCTGGAAACGTACCAGTCTGCAGTCTTTGGGGGACGATTTCTGCCCTAAGTCTTTGACAGACATTTGTACATCGTCATGACATCTCTCCATTCACGGCTTTTGAGGACGATTTGAGTGTCATCAAGCACTAGCCCATTGCTGCACAGCGTTACTGCATGAATCGCACTGTAGCAGTAATTAGGAACATGAAGGAGGAAAAACAGTCTATTAGTCACCAGCCTAATAACTTTCTCTGATTTACCCTTTGCACCCTTTTTTTTTAAATTTTCAACATGTCAATCTACACTTAAAGTATGGCACTTCCAGAAATCACAACCGTGATTAATTAACAGGACTTTTCTTCCCTGTGGCGTTGCCTCGTGAAACTGATTGTAAGTTCAAGAGTTAGTAGAGCTGTGCTGGTCGGTATTGAGTTATGCAATAGAACAAGGCAGGTGGAATGAGCATACCCCCCCTGCAGTAACATCTCGAACTAAAGTAAGTAACCTGGGGAATTAATTTGTATGATGACAGGGGTTGTTTCTTACTGCAGGTACTGTTAGGTATGCTAAGGAGACTGAAAAGTACACAAGAAGAATCTGTAAAGGAAAAAAAGAAAAAAAAAGAAAATAAAACAAACAAACAAACAAACAAAAATTCTGACAGCGGTTTCGTTGAACCCTAATGAAACTCACATTAAGTGAGTACTGAAAACTGAACACCGACCACTCAGTAAGGAGGGTATAGTGAGCATGCTCGCCAGAGTGCATCAAGTTGATAACACCGACCACTGGGGTAAGGAAGGGATAGCAAGCACGCTGGCCAGAGTGCATCATGTTGTTGATAACACCGATCACTCCAGTAAGGAAGCTAAGTAAGCATGCTGACCAGAGTGCATCATGTTGTTTTATAACACCGATCACTCAGTAAGGAGGGTATAGTAAGCATGCTGGCCAGTGCATCGTGTTGTTGATAACACCGATCACTCAGTAAGGAGGGTATAAGTAAGCATGCTGGCCAGAGTGCATCATTTTGTTGATAACACCGATCACTCAGAAAGGAGGGTATAGTGAGCATGCTGGCCAGAGTGCATCATGTTGTTGATAACACCCATCACTCAGTAAGGAGGGTATAGTAAGCATGCTGGCCAGAGTGCATCATGTTGTTGATAACACCGATCACTCAGTAAAGGGGGGTATAGTAAGCATGCTGGCCAGAGTGCATCATGTTGTTGATAACACCCATCACTCAGTAAGGAGGGTAAGTGAGCATGCTGGCCAGTGTGCATCATGTTTTTGATAACACCGATCACTCAGTAAGGAGGGGATAGTGAGCATGCTGGCCAGAGTGCATCATGTTGTTGATAACACCGATCACTCAGTAAGGAGGGTATAGTAACATGCTGGCCAGAGTGCATCATGTTGTTGATAACAAACCCATCACTCAGTAAGGAGGGTATAGTGAGCATGCTGGCCAGTGTGCATCATGTTTTTGATAACACCGATCACTCAGTAAGGGGGGTATAGTGAGCATGCTGGCCAGAGTGCATAGTTTTTTGATAACACCGATCAAATCAGTAAGGAGGGTAAAGTAGCATGCTGGCCAGAGTGCATCATGTTGCTGAAACACCGACCACTCAGTAAGTAGGGTATAGTAAGCATGCGGCCAGAGTGCATCATGTTGTCGATAACCCCCGATCACTCAGTAAGGAGGGTATAGTAAGCATGCTGGCCAGAGTGCATCATGTTGTTGATATGAGCGCACCAGTGTTTTCCCTTGGGCACATGGAGCTGGCATTGCAGAACAGAACTTACTGTTAGTCGCATTTCAAGTGGAACGCATGTGGCAGTTTTTGTTGTTTTTTTTGTTGTTTTTTTTGTTTGTTTGTTTGTTTGTTTGTCTGTGTTGTTTTTGGGTTGGGTTTTTTTTTTTCGTTTATCACATGCTGCAGAATGCTGTGGCCAGAGTAACTCTTATAACATGCATGTTAAAAACACACCCATTCTACGACTATTTGGCCACAGACCTGACCAGAAACAGACAGCATGAAGACTCCATTTCAAAAGGGGAAAATGAATAACACTGTTGTCTTTGCAAGTACTAGTGACCCAAACACATTTTAAAAGCAGAATTTCCTTTACATTAGAGCCTCTATATTATGACAGATTTCATTTTCATTGGCATATGACTGGCATTCTTGTTCATTTCTTTTCCAGCACACGAACTTATACTTGCATATGGGTAACTCTCTCCTCTCTCTCTCTCTCCTCTCTCTCTCTCTCCTCTCTCTCTCCTCTCTCTCTCTCTCTCTCTAAGCGCGCTTGTGTGTGTGTGTGTGTGTGTGTGTGTGTGAGAGAGAGAGAGAGAGAGAGAGAGAGAGATTTACGATTAAGTGTGTCTGTGCAAACCAAGCAGTTTTTTGTTGGTTTGTTTCTTAAGCAAACAAAAAAAAAGAAAAACAAAATGTACGTGCCCATGCCACAAACATGCTAAAAAAGTAAATGTAACATGTCCTCCAACATTCCGTTATCTGTGTATGTGTGTGTGTTCAACATGTTGAAACAAACTAGACAGAAGTATAAACTATGCTACCTTATATAAATATATATATATATATATATATATATATATATATATATACATATATAATATATTGAATTATAAACAAAGCTTGCTCTTATGTCTTAGATTGAAGAAATAGGGGGAGATACGCATTCATATCTGCAGTGGTAGATGATTCTGCCTAACTAATAGTATGTGCATGGGTGGGTGAAGGGGAAAAATAAAATAAATGCTTCTCAAAATGAGCCTTCAGCAAGCTTATATTCTCCAAGGGGGAGACATCCTCCCATAGAGAGGGAAACTCACTAACAATAACTCCTGGTCATATACCGATATTTCGAAACTTGGTTGTTTCTCCTCAGTGACCGCGGAAAGTGGTAATTTGACTCCTCTGCCTTTTCAGTTTTAAGAAGAATGCAATCCCATAAAAGACTGGTGTGCAATACCGTAGTATGTTTGTTGAGTTTCAAAAAACCAACCAAAGGTGCCATCTAAGAAGCAAAAGAAAATCATGAAAGAGCAAAACAAGCTACATTTTCTTGTGAAAAGTAGAAAATATAAAAAGATATCCTCTTAAGACACAAGTGCTGAGGGCCAGTTCTTGGAATGGATCCGCAAGGGACTAAAATACAACAAACTAATAAATTCCAAAGATAAGTACCGAGCACCGTTCCAGCAACTTACAGAGCAGCTTGGTGTTGCAATGACTGCAAGAAATATTGAATTATAAACAAAGCTTGCTCTTATGTCTTAGATTGAAGAAATAGGGGGGAGATACGCATTCATATCTGCAGTAGTAGATGATTTTGCCTAACTAACAGTATGTGCATGAGTGGGTGAAGGGGGGAAAATAAAATAAATGCTTCTCAAAATGAGCCTTCAGCAAACTTATATTCTCCAAGGGGGAGACATCCTCCCATAGGGAGGGAAACTCACTAACATATAACTCCTGGTCATATACCGATATTTCGAAACTTGGTTGTTTCTCCTCAGTGACCGCAGAAAGTGGGAATTTGACTCCTCTGCCTTTTGAGTTTTAAGAAGAATGCAATCCCAGAAAAGACTGGTGTGCAATACCGTAGTATGTTTGTTGAGTTTTCAAAAAACCAACCAAAGGTGCCATCTAAGAAGCAAAAGAAAATCATGAAAGAGCAAAAGAAGCTACATTTTCTTGTGAAAAGTAGAAAATATAAAAAGATATCCTCTTAAGACACAAGTGCTAGGGCCATTCTTGGAATGGATCTGCAAGGGACTAAAACACAACAAACTAATAAATTCCAAGGATAAGTACCGAGCACCGTTCCAGCAACTTACAGAGCAGCTTGGTGTTGCAATGACTGCAAAGAAATATTGAATTATAAACAAAGCTTGCTCTTATGTCTTAGATTGAAGAAATAGGGGGAGATACGCATTCATATCTGCAGTGTAGATGATTTTGCCTAACAGTATGTGCATGAGTTGGTGAAGGGGGGAAAATAAAATAAATGCTTCTCAAAATGAGCCTTCAGCAAACTTATATTCTCCAAGGGGGAGACATCCTCCCATAGGGAGGGAAACTCACTAACATATAACTCCTGGTCATATACCGATATTTCGAAACTTGGTTGTTTCTCCTCAGTGACCGCGGAAAGTGGTAATTTGACTCCTCTGCCTTTTCAGTTTAAGAAGAATGCAATCCCAGAAAAGACTGGTGTGCAATACCGTAGTATGTTTGTTGAGTTTTCAAAAAACCAACCAAAGGTGCCATCTAAGAAGCAAAAGAAAATCATGAAAGAGCAAAACAAGCTACATTTTCTTGTGAAAGTAGAAAATATAAAAAGATATCCTCTTAAGACACAAGCTTTTGCTTCTTAGATGGCACCTTTGGTTGGTTTTTTGAAAACTCAACAAACATACTACGGTATTGCACACCAGTCTTTTCTGGGATTGCATTCTTCTTAAAACTGAAAAGGCAGAGGAGTCAAATTACCACTTTCCGCGGTCACTGAGGAGAAACAACCAAGTTTCGAAATATCGGTATATGACCAGGAGTTATATGTTAGTGAGTTTCCCTCCCTATGGGAGGATGTCTCCCCCTTGGAGAATATAAGCTTGCTGAAGCTCATTTTGAGAAGCATTTATTTTGTTTTTCCCCCTTCACCCACTCATGCACATACTGTTAGTTAGGCAGAATCATCTACCACTGCAGATATAAATGCGTATCTCCCCCCTATTTCTTCAATCTAAGACATAAGAGCAAGCTTTGTTTATAATTCAATATTTCTTGCAGTCATTGCAACACCAAGCTGCTCTGTAAGTTGCTGGAACGGTGCTCGGTACTTATCCTTGAATTTATTAGTTTGTTGTATTTTAGTCCCTTGCGGATCAATTCAAAGAACTAGCCCTCAGCACTTGTGTCTTAAGAGGATATCTTTTTTATATTTTCTACTTTTCACAAGAAAATGTAGCTTGTTTTGCTCTTTCATGATTTTCTTTTGCTTCTTAGATGGCACCTTTGGTTGTTTTTTTTTGAAAACTCAACAAACATAGTACGGTAATTGCACACCAGTCTTTTCTTGGATTGCATTCTTCTTAAAACTGAAAAGGCAGAGGAGTCAAATTACCACTTTCCGCGGTCACTGAGGAGAAACAACCAAGTTTCGAAATATCGGTATATGACCAGGAGTTATATGTTAGTGAGTTTCCCTCTCTATGGGAGGATGTCTCCCCCTTGGAGAATATAAGCTTGCTGAAGGCTCATTTTGAGAAGCATTTATTTTATTTTTCCCCCTTCACCCACTCATGCACATACTGTTAGTTACGCAAAATCATCTACCACTGCAGATATGAATGCGTATCTCCCCCTATTCTTCAATCTAAGACATAAGAGCAAGCTTTGTTTATAATTCAATATTTCTTGCAGTCATTGCAACACCAAGCTGCTCTGTAAGTTGCTGGAACGGTGCTCGGTACTTATCCTTGGAATTTATTAGTTTGTTGTATTTTATCCCTTGCGGATCCATTCCAAGAACTGGCCCTCAGCACTTGTGTCTTAAGAGGATATCTTTTCATATTTTCTACTTTTCACAAGAAAATGTAGCTTGTTTTGCTCTTTCATGATTTTCTTTTGCTTCTTAGATGGCACCTTTGGTTGGTTTTTTGAAAACTCACAAAACATACCACGGTATTGCACACCAGTCTTTTCTGGGATTGCATTCTTCTTAAAACTGAAAAGGCAGAGGAGTCAAATTACCACTTTCCGCGGTCACTGAGGAGAAACAACCAAGTTTCGAAATATTGGTATATGACCAGGAGTTATATGTTAGTGAGTTTCCCTCCCTATGGGAGGATGTCTCCCCCTTGGAGAATATAAGCTTGCTGAAGGCTCATTTTGAGAAGCATTTATTTTATTTTTCCCCCTTCACGCACTCATGCACATACTGTTAGTTACGCAGAATCATCTACCACTGCAGATATGAATGCGTATCTCCCCCTATTTCTTCAATCTAAGACATAAGAGCAAGCTTTGTTTATAATTCAATATTTCTTGCAGTCATTGCAACACCAAGCTGCTCTGTAAGTTGCTGGAACGGTGCTCGGTACTTATCCTTGGAATTTATTAGTTTGTTATAATATATATATATGTGTGTGTGTGTGTTAAAAGGTAAGGTTTAAAACTATCTACAGCGCTGTTTCATGCGGATGCAATCATCAGGATGTGGTGGGTCTGTGCTGCCGGTGTTTTATAACTGCTTGTGTTGTCTGTCATCACGTGCTGTCTGTGTTTTTCGTGTGTTTCTGGTTCTTGTTCACTGATATGAATTTCCACTTGTGCCTGCAGTTGTTAACCATTTCTATCCTAGCATTTAAAGTTGCCAGTTTTGGTTTGCATAGTATTATGTACTTTTCTGTTGAGCATAGGTTACATCTTTTTGAAATGTTGTTGTATGGTGCTGCTCTTTCTATGATTTTCCAGGATATATTGTAGTCTATCTTTTTCCCTTTGAGCTTCCAGATGTATTTACTCAATTCTGTTTGGTTTTTGTATCTTTATTTGTTAAATGACTGTTTGTGGTTTGCATATCTAGTTTTAAATTGGTTTTCAGTGATACCTATATATGCTTCTTCTGCGTTCTCTGATGTTACAGTGGCTTGGTACACAATGCTGTTGTAGAGGCATTTGTTGCTCAGAGGGCACTGTTCTTTCTTGATACAGTTGCAGGATTTCCTTTCATCGCCCTCGTTTTTCTCTGTTCTGCTTTTCATTTTGTTGGTTGAATCAATGATGTTTTCAAGGTTTGGGCATACATGAGTATGATAATTTGATGCTGTTTTTGTTGAATATCTTGGATAATTTGTGCTCTTTTGGGAATGATGATGTTAGGATTCTAAAGAATTCTTTCCCTATATTTGTTTTTACTCTTCCGTCATATGGGGGGTTGTACCATATGATCTTTCTTTTCCTGTTCTTCTTGTGTCTGCTCATGTCATTATCTGGGTCATATTGTAGTTTGTAGTTGTAGCCACTTTTGTGTAACGCTTCTTGATATTCAGCTGCAGCGTTATTGAATGCTGTTTCATTGCATGACAGGTTAGATAATCTCTTATTTATGCCTCTGGGTATTGTTTTTAGTATGGAAGGTGGATGGTTACTTTTGATATTTACATAGACAGGTGTATCATTTGGTTTTTTGTATGGTTTATATATGTGCTGGTTGAGGTCAAACGTTATATCTAGGTAGTTCACTATCTTTTTATTTGCTTCTATAGTGATTTTTAGATTTTGGTTTTGGAAGATTTTACACAGTTCTTTTTTCTTATTTTCAATGTTTCTAGGGTTGTCGTTCAGCGCAGCGAGGCCGTCATCCCTGTACAGTCCGACTTGTTTTCCAAGTTTGTTTTTTTTAATGTTAGATAGTATGAATAGTCCGACAAGTTCGCAAGTTTCAGCACCATCATACGATCCCATTGTGACATCAAAAGTTGAATTCTTGTTTGCGCTCTTGGTCCAGATTTCATTTTTGCTGTGTAGTAGAGTTTTCTTTGTATGGAAAATG
>CM031624.1:4777928-4782928 GCA_018398815.1 Conus ventricosus | reverse complement strand
TGCAGAGCACTGTGAAGCCTACAGCTCACTACTGTTCACTGTGAAGCAGACAGTGCAGAGCACTGTGAAGCCTACAGCTCACTACTGTTCAATGTGAAGCAGAGTCACTAGTATGCAGCGGGAAGCACACAGACTTACCACGTCACAGTGTGTAGCAGACAGATGATGTATAGTGTCAGACTCCTTGTACGGTGTGAGGCAGACAGACTCACCACGTCACAGTGTGTAGCAGACAGATGATGTATAGTGTCAGACTCCTTGTACGGTGTGAGGCAGACAGACTCACCACGTCACGGTGTGTAGCAGACAGATGATGTATAGTGTCAGACTCCTTGTACGGTGTGAGGCAGACAGACTCACCACGTCACAGTGTGTAGCAGACATGATGCATAGTGTCAGACTCCTTGTACGGTGTGAGGCAGACAGACTTTCCATGTCACAGTGTGTAGCAGACAGATGATGTATAGTGTCAGACTCCTTGTACGGTGTGAGGCAGACAGACTCACCACGTCACAGTGTGTAGCAGACATGATGCATAGTGTCAGACTCCTTGTACGGTGTGAGGCAGACAGACTTTCCACGTCACAGTGTGTAGCAGACAGATGATGTATAGTGTCAGACTCCTTGTACGGTGTGAGGCAGACAGACTCACCACGTCACAGTGTGTAGCAGACAGATGATGGATAGTGTCAGACTCCTTGTACGGTGTGAGGCAGACAGACTCACCACGTCACGGTGTGTAGCAGACATGATGTATAGTGTCAGACTCCTTGTACGGTGTGAGGCAGACAGACTCACCACGTCACAGTGTGTAGCAGACAGATGATGGATAGTGTCAGACTCCTTGTACGGTGTGAGGCAGACAGACTCACCGTTGTACGGTGTGAGGCAGACAGACTCACCACGTCACAGTGTGTAGCAGACATGATGTATAGTGTCAGACTCCTTGTACGGTGTGAGGCAGACTCACCACGTCACAGTGTGTAGCAGACAGATGATGTATAGTGTCAGACCCCTTGTACGGTGTGAGGCAGACAGACTCGCCATTGTACGGTGTGAGGCAGACAGACTCACCGTTGTACGGTGTGAGGCAGACAGACTCACCAATGTATGAAGTATGAAGCAGACATGATGACCACTGTGCAATGTGCAAGTAGACCATACCACCACTGTATAATGTGAAGCAGATAGACTCGCCATTGTACGGTGTGAAGCAGATAGACTCACAACACGGTACAAAGCACACAGACTCATAACTGTACACTGCACACATGCTAACACTCCACTGTGCAATGTGAAACGAAATCGTCCCTGAACAGTATGATACAGACACACATTCCTATGCAGTGTGAAGCCGATGGATCACATGTGTGGTATAAAGAAGAGAGAGAGAGAGAGAGAGAGAGAGAGAGAGAGAGAGAGAGAGAGAGCAATATACACCCAGCCCAAATACAAAAATAAAAACGAAAAAGAAGAAAGTATCACAGCAACACACACACACACGCACACGCACACATGCACGTGTGTGCACGCTCTGCTCTATAGACTTGTTTATTTATTCATTTACATAATTGAGACTATGCACGAGTTACATTCCAGCTGATTTTGTTTCTGAACTTGAATAATAAAGCAACCGCACAGGAATTACAGGAGTAAACTACAAAGCATGATTATTATTTGAATGCCCTCAACTACGACTTTCAAAACAGTCCCCTCCCCTCTCCCCCTTCCACCTGCACACTATATCCTTCTCTCCAAAACTTGACTTTGATGAACCTTTAAATCCCGGGTTATGTACTACGAAAGCTTTTTATTATTTTTTTAACGGTTTTGTCAAAACAAAACAAAATGATAGGGTTCAGGAGAGGGGCCAGGCGGGATCCGCGAATCGCCACACACTCGCAGACAAACACAAGGAGGCAAAGATAAACAACTAAGACAACACTTTATTACATATGGACAAGCATCAACAAAAATCAATCACACTCTGTGGGAAAGGGCCATACAGAAGAATAAAAGAAAGACAGAAGGAAAAGTAGAGAAGATGAAAATGAAAGTCGGGAGAAAATGCCTACAGAGAAATCTGAGCTACCTACACGGGTAAAAAGCAAAACACACTCTGAAAAGAAAATATAATCCAAAACAACACCAAACTTTGGGACCCCCCCCCCCCCCCCCTCTATCTCACCACTCCCCTATACTCAAACTAAAGTGCTACCTACCACCCAACTCAACCCAAAGAAGATAAGAGGAGGGACATTCCTAGCATAAAGGATCTGCTACACAACACGCACACACAACCAATATCAGAGATAAATGGGTTGAGTTTTCTTAACTCCCAGCACACAGGAGCATGTGCCACACGTTGCATCAGTTACTTCCTTCAAAGGATAGCGAACCTTGGCCACAAATCCCGAGAGTCTGGCTACAGTTACTGTCGTTGCACCAGCACACATACAAGGGCAAGGGGAGACAGGTCACACTCTCTCCAGCAACTATCAGACGACACAACACAAAGGG
The DNA here is from genome assembly GCA_018398815.1 of Conus ventricosus. Taxonomy (NCBI): domain Eukaryota; kingdom Metazoa; phylum Mollusca; class Gastropoda; order Neogastropoda; family Conidae; genus Conus; species Conus ventricosus. Next base: position 4,780,408 of record CM031624.1, on the reverse strand, counting down.
ACTCGCCGTGGGAGTGGAGGACGAGAGTCCTTGCAGCGCCGCAGAAGCCACGCTGATGGGGTTCACGGCCCGGGGAGCCGGCGGGAGCCTTCGAGCTGACGGCGATCTCCGTGGCTGGCGAGGCCTCGTGCAGGCACCCAGCGGGGGTTCCGATCTCGGCGGGATGGCGTCAGCGGCCCAGGGCAGGAAGGTGCAGAGAAGGTGGAAGGCGTAGGAAGGTGGAAAAATGGGCAGGTGACCAAAAGGGTGGGACGAAGCACCAGAGGGAAGGTGAAGAAACAAACTCTGCAAGCCAATCATGGTCTGTATATAGTGCCAGAATATGGAGCTGTGTGGAGTGTCTTATGTGAGTATGCTAGGAGAGGAAAGCACTGTCAAACCCCCTCCCTCCTTGCTAACTTGCTCTGTTTTACTGGGAAGAACCCTAATTTGCTATGTGTTGATTGTTCTTTTTTTTCTCCTCATAAATTCTACTATTAGCCCAAAACCCCTCCTGCTTACAAAGTAAGGGAATGCAATCAATAAAAGGAAACAATTACGGAGAAATGATATCCAAACTCCACCTCTCTGATTTCTCTTTTCCCCTCATTTCCGGAGGTTGACAAATCGCCATACACAAAGAAAAACAAAGGCGCGACCATGTGATATCAATATTTGTTTACACAACGCTGAGGTTAACCAGAAATCTCAGAAGGGCTGAAAGCCTACGCTAGTTTCCTGATTCATCAAAATTCTTGTATCAAAACTCACAGCATCTACAATGCACAAAATTCGCTAATTAACTGTCTCACTAATGATTATCGAAATTTATGCTCATCAGCACAGCCATACCACATACACACATCACAATTGTGCACAAACATAATCCTACCCTGAATCAAACAGTTCAACATGTAATATTCAATACCCTCTACATGCACACCTCCCTTCCCCCACCCCCACATTTTTACACAGACGAACAGGAACACAACACAGACAAGGAGCAGGGCGATGGAGAGTGCTGATGAGGGAACGCGAGCGCCGCCCAAGAATTTAGTGGGCTCTGCACGCACCTGGATGCACGCCGCGCGCTCACGACCAAGACTTGACAAAACAAACACGTAGCTGGGATCTACGGTCCCGTAGCAAGCGCAAACATACATAAAACAACAACAACAACAAAAACTACCATGGCAGAGATTTCGGCCCGCCTAGAGATTTTACACACATATCATCGAACTGCGGGTATTCACGTAACCGGGCCAACTTGGCGGTTTCGTCTCAGTCAAAAACGAAAATGGGGAAAAAAAACAAAAAAAACATTTACATTGACTATGGCTTGATACCAAGCCGTACTATGATGGAACCAAGACTACTTTGGTTCCCAGAACTCTCAAAATAAGCGGACTTACCATTCACAATAACTGGGGTTTTGTAAGAATAACGCGCATTTTATTATATGAAACTGTACACGCCCAATCATCTGCTATGGGCTATGACCAGAGCCTCAAATTTCCAGACTTCCGACGAAAACTACACATTCTAAACCAACAGCAAACCATACAGAACAATACTATACGAGCAGTTTGTGAGCGGATGGAGAGGGTAGGGTGGGACACCCAGTGTCTCCTGTCTCGACCCAGACGAAGGGCAGGCAGGCCGGCACCAAAACGTACGTCACAACGAAATGACCAGGAACTCTTCAGGATCCTCACCGAAGGGGTTCGCCAAACCAGGAATGGTTTCAGGAAACTTGTCTAGACTGAGGATCGTGGTCCTCCAAAATCTTTTCCCCCTCTGTCTCTCCGACTCCCTAAACCAAACCGAAAACCTACGGCTGAGCAGTTCACACATGCAGGGAAGTTGTGAACCCGCACGGACTGCACGTGCAACTGGAGAAAAAAAGACCCTACCAGTGTGGCTGGAAACCTGACTTCACTCTGAAAAAAACCGACCCAGTTATAAAAAAAAAAAGTGAAGAACGTGGAGGGGTGATGAGGGAGGACGGTCCACGGCGGCTTACATAGCCTAAGAATAGAAGAGTAGGAAAGAAAGGAAACGCACACACACCAACACTCACACCCACACCCACACCCACAAACACACGGAGGAATCGGGGTTGCAAAAAGTACGGTTTCGTACTCCTAGAAGATGGGGCACTCAAAAGGATAGAAGGAAAAAGTTAGTAAAATCAATGATAAACCACTATAAAGAGACCCTGATCCTTATGAATGGAAAGGAATATGAAGGAGAACGGAAAGTATAGAACGTATTCCAAAAGTGACTAGGGAACCATAAAACAATGAACAGAAGAGAACTCTAGTTTCCCTACGTTGACCTTTCAAGAAAGAAATCTTAAAGGCCTTCTTCCTTGCGCTGAACCCTAAGCGATCTGAAGCGATCAAAGCTAAGTGAATTTTCGTTGTTTTATTCGTTTATTTATCACCCGACGAAGACCTAAGAGGTCGAAACGCGTTGTGTTTTGTCTTGTGACTCGTTTG
>CM031624.1:4755206-4775328 GCA_018398815.1 Conus ventricosus | reverse complement strand
TCCATAAAATGAGAAAAGGTCACCGTATTTGCAATGGGCAGACATGCGTTTTGTTCCCCTGATTTTGTTTTTCTTCTTGAACTGGTTACTTTTGTCCCATCAGTCGGTCAGATTTATAGGTCAACCAGAAAGAGAAAATGCCAAAACATGGGTATGAAACAATATTCCCGTAGTGCAGATACTGGGGAACAAATGGTTTGACTTCAAGTGTTATAATTATTGATCAATTCAGTTCATCGTGTTTTTGGTTTGACACGACGATTGTTTATCAAATGATGCATACACAATTTGCGTATCTTGACCCATAACTATAGAAAAGGTAGCTCTGTTTGCCTTATTCTCACTTGTACATGTGCATATATGCTTGAAATCAAACACATACTGACGGACAGACACACTCACAAACAGACGCACGCTCACGCGCGCGCGCGCGAGGATATACCTTTTCAGGAGGTGAAATGTTTCTATCTTACTTTTGAGTGTGTGGGCCTACTGTGCGCCTTTTTTTAAAAACAGTGTGAATGTGTCTACACACCAAACACTACTGCATTAATAAAGCCAGACGCCTCGTATCATGTGACAAAATATTAAAACTTGCACATACAAAGTTTCCATAGTAAACATATACAAGCAAGGGAAAATCCCTTTGTCATTGCCTTGCCTGGGATGTGTGTAAGTTTCTTAGAAATGGGATCCTTTCCTTATGAAACATTTGAAAAAGAAACTAAGCATTCGAACATTTCTTGAATATATAGAATTGCTTGTTGCAGTAACATCATAGCATCCTATCATATGATTCGCAAACTCTCTCTCTCTCTCTCTCTCTCTCTTTCTCTCTCTCTCTCTCTCTCTCTCTCTCTCTCTCTCTCTCTCACACACACACACACACACACACACACACACACACACACACACTCACACACACACACACACACACACACACACACACACACACACACACACACACACACTCACACACACACTCACACACACACTCACACACACACACACACTCACACACACACACACACACACACACACACACACACACACACACACACACACTTATTGTCTCGCTTACTCCGTGTCTTCCTTGTCGTCTCCTTTCACTTTCACTGTCGTCTCCGTGGGAAATATGCCGGTTCGCAAGACAGTCTGTTCCATTTCTACTCTCTCTCTCTCTCTCTCTCTCTCTCTCTCTCTCTCTCTCTCTCTCTCTCTCTCTCTCTCTGTGTGTTTTGTTCTGTCCTTGTTTGTGCATTTCTGGTATCATCGTCGCATATGTTTTCGTTGTTTTGTTCAAGGAGGGACGAAGGGAGGGGAGGAAACTTAAAACCCCTTAATTGTATTCAAACGTATACATTCATTGACACATGTACGCTACAGGATTAGTACTTGCTGTGTACGTAAGTCGTTAGTATATAGATTTTTCCTCTCTCTCTCTCTCTCTCTCTCTTGTTCCATTTTTGTCACAGAGCGAAAGTGCCGCCACGCCACAAAACTAGCACTCAAACTCTGACGCGCTGTATCTAATGCCAAAATATTAAAGTCCACAAGGCAATGTCCAGTGGTAATATAACAGTCTTGCATGGTGTGTGAGAACTAAAATTTGAGGGGAAAAAATAAGGGGGTAAAAAGAGGACGATGAAGACATCATACTGAATTAGAAGAAAATTTTAAGGGAAAAAAGCACACACAAAAAGTGGAAAAGAATAGGAGGTTGGAGGACTAAAACATACAAACAAACACAAATAACAACAACAAAGACATCTGCAATGAAAAGACAGATGTTACTTTCCCCTTGATCCCCCCTCTCTCCTCCCCACAACAGGTCTAATATTGGCTTCTAAATAAACGTCATTCCTTTGTAATTTTGACGTCACTAGCCTTTGGCGGAGTCACGCCATCGACAGAAAACATTGCTTCCTAAACTGATCAGACACAACTGGGCAGAAGACAGAAAAATGTAGAAATGAGTTGACCATGGTCTTTAACGTTCTTTTAACCTTGGGCCTAAGCTGGATTATACGAGAGGAAGGTAAGATTTAGCACCGGTAGGTCTATCTGAAAGCTATGCCACTTCGGAAAAAAGCACGAATCATAGCAAAACCTTAAGTCTAAATGAAACAAGTTTCTTCTCGAAGTCGCCGATAGAGTCTGGTACATTGATTTGCCTGGGGTTTTGATCGATATATGTCCATGTAAGTCAAGTTGTTCCCATAGTGAATACAATCCTTTAGAATGTTACAAAACTATGAACTAGTAACCAATGAGCTTAATATTTTAATTACTTGATAAATGTGGAACTCTAAAACAACTTCTATTTCAGCATTAGCATTTACTGGTCCTTAAACATTCTGATTTCAATTCAATATTGTGTCCTATGGAGGGATTTTTCCCCCAACGGTAAGATAGGATAGCCGTGTGACTGATTCATTGAACTCTTTGGTTTAGATTTTAGGCTTTCTTTTCTTTCCTTTTTCCTGCGGGAGGGGGGATGGGGGGGCGGGGGCAGCAGGCATCCTCCCCATGATCATTTGTTCCCCCCCCCCCCCCCCCCCCCCTTCCGCAGGAATAAGGAAAGAAAAGAAAGTCTAAAATCTAAACCAAAGAGTTCTCTCTCCTCTCTCTCTCTCTCTCTCTCTCTCTCTCTCTCTCTCTCTCTCTCTCTCTCTTGACCCATGCATGTTTCCTGTTCTCCCACTTACCCATTCTGCTATTTCATTATTTATTTATTTATTTATTTATTTCCGATCCAAGCTTTCTCGTACTTAAGGTAAAATTAAAACTGATTCCGTAATACCATGTAAACACTCACACACACACACACACACACACACACACACACACACACACACACACACACACACACACACACACTCTCTCTCTCTCTCTCTCTCTCTCTCTCTCTCTCTCTCTCTCTCTCTCTCTCTCTCTCTCAGAGGCACACTTCCGGTTGTCTACTGTACAACACCTGCCGATTTAAACTGTAAGTATAGTGGATTAAAGAAGGATGTGAAAGAAGTGATGGGCATGTGTACAAGAGGTTTTGGCATCTTTGAGGGAGGAAGTGAAGAACTTGAAATATGAAAACCGGCATTTGAAAGAGAACACAATCAAACTCTGAACAAATTAAAATTGTTCACACACACACACACACACACACACACACACACACACACACACATACACACACACACACACACACACACACACACACACACACACACACACACACACACACACAAACCTGACGTTTCAGAGGGATGATCGAAGATGAACAACATTATCTTTTACAGAATACAAAGACATAATAAGGAAACTAGAATTAAATGTGAAGGACTCGGGAAAGACTTGTTGACAGACAAAGTAGAGCTGTCCCAGGACATAAAGTTTGATAGACGTCATTGTTTGAATAGAAAACACAATTCCCCTATTATTGGAACATGTATATTTCATAAAGATGAGGAATGAGTTATGAATGCCAGCCATAGATTACAGGGCAGTGAAGTTCTTATTGGAGATTATTTGTCTGCAAGGATTAGGGAAATAAGGGGAAACCTGGTTCCGCATCTAAAGAATGCTGAGAAAGAGAATAAAAGAGCTATCATGGTTTTTGAGCGAGGTTTTGTCTGGGCAGTGTGAAACAAACACACAAACACACACACACACACACACACACACACACACACACACACACACACACACACACACACACACACACACACTTAAAACCTGTGGTTTAACTATCCAGTCAGCCTGATTTCAAAGGAATGTTTATCATATATCTTCTCCACAAATATCTACTGTGCATGATTTTTTTTAAAGTTTGATCACGAACACATAAATCTAAGTAACCATATCGCCCAGATTCTGCCTCCTCGCTTTCACGTGCCAGAGTAGATGAAGAACTAGACTGTGACGAAGCGAATGACACTGCTGTTGTGTTGTTGCTGCTGTCAAAGGGCAGTGCTCATGGTGGCCGTGTTAACTGGACTGTGTCCTATTTTCAGTCACAGACTGGGTCCACTTACCAGCAAGTGACCCCTCTAAAGAAAATAAAACCAACCCTACAACTGGTTTCAGTGACTGCAATAACAAAGATGAAAATTATAGTTTATCTGCCTCAGTTTACTCCAATACAAGTCAAATTTATCAGGATAATGATTTTTGTTGTGAGAGTAAAAATGATGGATCAAGGAGAAAACAGGAAATCATGCAATGTGGGCGTGAGTGTGAACGGAACACACAATTCTTAAAACTTGCATGTGAATTTTACATTGGAATGTGAATAGCTTATTGTCGAAATTAAAGGACCACAAGTGTATTGATTATATTGTGTCATTAAATTTCATATGTCTCGTTGAAACGCTTGTTGGATTTCATTCTTCTGCGTTTGATAAGGACAAAATCTTCTCTAAACCAGCAATTCAATTTGCAGTACTGTCTGGTGAAGGGCGCGATTGTTGAATATTCTCGAGTCAAAAGCTCTTCCTGTTATGGTAACATGATCTCTGAAGACAATGTCCTTAATAAGCATGGAAATTTTCACTTGAATACCTGTACAGCATTATAGTTACGCATGATGAATGTTGTGTGTAACGGCGACAGCAAAGGTCGCTTCACATACATCTCTAATACAGGATATATAGTGTAAATGATTATTATTTTTTATTATTATTATTTTTGGTATGTCCATTGATTTGTATCTATACACGGAATGACAATCCTCACCCCAGCACACAAGCATGCGCTCTTACACACACACACACACACACACACACACACACACACACACACACACACACACACCACACACACACTAACACACGCGAGCCCACATGCGCACATGCACGCACACACGTATGCATGTACCCTATCCCTTTCTCATGTGCATGCCTCACACACACACACACACACACACACACACACACACACACACACACACACACACACACACACACACACACACACACACAAACACTAACACACGCGAGCCCACATGCACGCACACACGTATGCATGTACCCTATCCCTTTCTCATATGTATGCCTCACACACACACACACACACACACACACACACACACACACACACACACACACACACACACACTCACACTCACACACACAATCGAAAATTGCATGCAATAAAACGTAGTGAAACATGTGAGAGGGATTGGACAAAGGTGCGGGGGGAAGAAGGAGGACTGGTAAATCTCAGTAGTAGTAGTAGTAGTACAAATCAACATACCTGTTACTTTTCTGTCCTGTCTCTGGAAAGTCTTCAAGTGCATTCCTGGGATACCCATGACAGTGCTGAATTTCTGTTGAACAGCATAATTTGCGCCAACTTCGTGAGTGAACATAGTCATTTTTTCTGTTGACTTCAAAAGGGGCTGTTCTGCTGTCACTGAAGTCGATTCGTGACGAAGAACTTCCCATCTTCCTATACTCGCCACCGCCGTCACATTTGAGAGCAAGCTTGGAAGCAAAACCAGCATTTCGCCTTCACCCACACTCACTGACAGTCCTGTCTCTTGGCACGCAGGGCAGGCAGGATCACGTAGTAGCCGCGTCAGTTCCAACGTGTGCAATACAATCCAATTTTGTTCCTGCCGTTCTTTACCACTGTCCACTAGCGTTCTACTAATTCTAGTTTCTGCACTCATAGCTCTTTCTTTCTTTCTTTCTGCGTACGCAGGCTGATACTCCTGCGGACACTCCCTGTATAGCCAGGCAGTGGAGTTTTGTGTGTATGACCCTTTTTTATCCCGCCATTAAGGCAGCCATACTCCATCTTCGGGGAAGGTGCATGCTATGTGTCACGTGTCATCCATACCAACGGCCAAACTGGCCTTCTCTTCCGAAAGTTGGTGATGGGATTTTACGTGTGTGCAAGATGTTATGCGTGCGTTCACACACGGAACCTCGGTTTATAGTCTCATTCGAAGCTCTGATCTTCCACCGTGAAGCACTCGTTTTGGCTTTCAGATCAGCAGGTTTTCGTTCCGATTCTCTCTTAGCTTTCTTGGCGGCTGCAGCTGCCTTTGCCTGAAGCCTTTGCTTCATTCCTTTAGGTAGTGGCATCTTGATGTCTAGAATGCACTTTGTAGAGATCGTATGGATGTCTAACTGAATCATCCCTGGACTAGCTGACCATGACATTGTCTATTGTGAATACACCATAGCGGCCCAGAAAGAGAAACAGCCACCCCGCAGGATTCCTCTGTACCGCAAAGCCAACTGGGACGGAATGAAGAAAGCAATGACAGAGCTCCATGCAACACTGGAGAGGGAAAAGGGCAGCCTTTCTACAGAGGATCTATGGAAAAGATTCAAAGAAGCCCTCAGTACCGCCATGGAGACCTTCATACCGCACAAGCAGGCCCGCCCCAAGCAGAGCAAGCCATGGGTTACCCCGGAGATAAAGAGTCTCATCAACAGGAGGTCCCGAGTCTACAAGAAAATGAAGAAGACAGGGCAGAAGAACTGAAAGCTGAGTCTCAAGCGCACATGTTTAAAAAAAAAGAAAATGAGACTCAAAGACAGAACTGTAAAAATGAGTCTCAACAACTCCGCAGAACAATCCAGAGGAAACTGAGGCGAGCATATTGGCAATATGTCAATGACGCACTGACTCCAAGCAGCCCAGACGAACCACCTACAACAAAACGCTTCTGGACTTACATCAAGAGTCAGAGATCTGCGAAATTCGGAGTCTCCCCCCTGAAGGTCAATGGTCAGTTGGTGTCGGACCCCAAGGCGCAAGCAGAAATCCTGAACAACCACTTCCATTCAGTCTTCAGTGAGGGTCGAGACTACACCCAGCAAGAGTTCAGTGAGAAGTGCGGCATGGACAAGGGAGACTACACGGAGCTCAGCAAACTCTGCATCACGGAGGAAGGCGTCAGGAAGCTGCTGGTGAAACTTAATCCCAACAAAGCATGCGGTCCAGATGGCATCACCCCACGAGTGCTGAAAGAATTGGCTGATGAAGTGGCTCCGGTCTTGACCTTGATTTTTCAGACTTCCATCGACAAAGGCACCATCCCATCAGATTGGCGAACGGCAAACGTGACACCTGTTTTCAAGAAGGGGGAACATTACGATCCTGCAGACTACAGACCAGTATCGCTGACCAGCATCCCATGCAAGATCTTGGAGCACATTGTAGTCACCGCCCTCATGAACCACCTCGAGGAGAATACGATACTGACCCCCCGACAGCACGGATTTCGTCGAAAAAGATCCTGCGAGACCCAGCTGCTGGAATTTGCCGAAGAACTGTCTGACAATATGGAGAAGGGAGGGCAGACTGACATCGTAGTGCTGGACTTTGCCAAGGCCTTTGACAAAGTAAACCACAGCCTCCTGACCCATAAACTCCATCACTATGGCGTCAGGGGGAAAGTCAATAACTGGATCAAGGGTTTCCTTCGAGACAGGCATCAAGCAGTAGTGGTCCAAGGGGCGAGGTCGGACTGCGTCACAGTAAGGTCAGGGGTTCCGCAGGGGTCAGTACTTGGACCCAGTTTGTTCCTAGTATACATCAATGACCTACCGGACCAACTCACTTCGATGACGCGCCTGTTCGCTGACGACACTGCTGTATACCGGCTGATAACATCAGGCCTGGACCAAGAACAGCTACAACAAGACCTCCTCAAACTCGAACAGTGGGAGAAGAGCTGGGACATGGCCTTTCACCCAGGGAAATGTACCACCCTCCCAGTGACCAGGAAGAAAAAACCCTTGCCAAACAGCTATCACCTACACGGCCAGAATTTAGCCACAGTCAACTCGGCGAAATATCTTGGCGTTACCATCAGTCACGATCTCAGCTGGGATGAGCATATCAGTAACATCTGTTCGAAGGCCAACAAGACCCTCGGCTTCCTTCGCCGCAACCTTCGAATCAGTGCCATCCAGCTGAAAGAAACGGCGTACAAGTCCTTCGTGAGGCCCATACTGGAGTACGCCTGCACAGTGTGGGATCCAAACACAAAACAAAATGTCAGCAGGATTGAGGCAGTACAGAGCAGAGCAGCCCGGTTTGTTCTCAGAAGATACCACAACACTTCAAGTGTAAAATCTATGATAGACAAACTGGGCTGGGGTCCACTCCAGAAACGCAGGAAGACCTCCCGCCTCACCATGTTGTACAAAATCTTGCATGAGGAGGTCTGTGTGGACGCTGCCAAACTGATACCTGCACCACCAAGACTAAGAAGAGGACACTCACAGCAACTGACCCAGATCTATTGCCGCACCCAATACCGACAACAGGCATTCTTTCCCAATACTATCAGGGACTGGAATGACCTGACTGAGGCAGTAGTATCAGCCAAAACCCTCGACACATTCGTGTCAAGGGTCAGATCAAATTAGAGTAGGAACCAGAGTAGGGATAGGTTGGTTTTTTTTTTTTTTTTTTTTTTTTTTTTGTGGGCTTGGCTGCACCTTATGAGTAGCCAGGGCTGGCTTACCCCCGAGGGGGGACAGGGTGACCGTGGTAGCCTGCCAGCAGATCCACGCATAGCTATTTTAGCTTTATTCAAATTACTGTCTGTTGTGTAGTGAGAGTGGAAATGCTTTTTTTTTTTTATTTTTTTTTTAGCGTCAACCCCAAAGCGGCAGAGTAATCAACCTGATGATTGTGGCCGCTCAACGGATGATGATGATGATCCTGATAAACTTTTTTCTACCCACGCTTGAATCTGTAGTCAACTTCAAGACGCTCAAGAAACCATTATTGTTTACGATCGCAATGCATCCCGGGATTGCCGAAGGCTCTGCGAGCTGCCGAAGTCGGCCGAAGTTGAGAAATACCGTACTCTGATCGGCTATCGCTCGTATCACTGACTGTAAACGTGATTGAAATAGTATGCGCGGCCTTTTATGGAAATTTCCGACAGATAGCCTCGGCTTAGAAAAGCCCGCGCCAGCAGTTATAGTCTATTCCAACAATTGGTAGCACAATGCAGTTAAAAAGTTCGTTCTTTGCTCTTTCGATCTAATCCATGTGCGGTAAGCACTGTTTCGGGAAGCGAAAGTAGGCGTTGCTGGGTCGTCAAAATCAACTAATTTGGCAACACTTTGGAAGAGAGGGTGTTAGTTACCGCCAATGACATTGACAAACAAAGCACATGACAAGACAGCTTAGAAAAGCCCGCGCCAGCAGTTACAGTCTTTTCCAACAAATGGTAGCACAATGCAGCACAATTGTGTCTTGTCATGTGCTTTGTTTGTCAGTGTCATTGGCGGTAACTAACACCCTCTCTTTCAAAGCTTTGCTTCGACTCCGCCGTCAGTCACTCCATTTTGAAACTAATTTGGCAATTTAGAATAAAAATCTGTCAACACTATGCTTGGGTATTACTTTTGTAATAATTTGTTTTACCTTTTTTTTTTAAATACATGATTTAAGCTTTGAAATGGATAAATGAAACGTTTAGTTAGCAAAATGTCCTCTATGCAAAAACGCAAATGGGGATGAATTACATTTCCTGTTTTGTTGTTCTGTGCTTCTGGGTTTCCCCGGAAATTCTTAGAAAGCCTTTGCATATTTCGAGCCGCTTTGCTCATGGCAAACGAAAATGAAAAAGTACTGAAGAGTATATGCATGTATTCAATGTAATGAATGTATTTATGGAAAGCATTCAAGAGACGCACAATTATGGTTAGTTAATTGAAGCCAACTGTTGTGTTCATTGTGTGCACTCCGCAGTCTGTCAGCTTCGTATTGTTTAACTGTATTATGTTACCTTGCTGTATGAATCCTTATCTATATATTGCAGCCCCACCGGAAGGGGCAGTGGTCATGGTCTATACCAATTCAAATGTTTCGTTCTCTCTGACTTTTGCTGTTTTTTGACCCTGTTAGTCTATGGTTTTGCTTGCTCGTTTGTTTCATTACCCTATCTGTCTCTCTCTGTGTGTCTCTGTCTGTGTCTGTCTGTCTCTCTCTCTCTCTCTCTCTCTCTCTCTCTCTCTCTCTCTCTCTCTCTCTCTCTCTCTCTCTAATCTCAGCTATAATCATAGATTACAATGATTAGCGTCCATTCGCTAAGTCTTCTGTGAACCATACTTTGAATAAATCGTCTCAACATAAAACCTACTCCGTTAAAATCGCTCATCCCCACTCCCACTCTGTCTACCATCCCTTTTCTCCTCCCCCTACCTACCATTCTCTCTTCCCCACCCTCCTCTGACTTCTCTCTCTCTGTAGTTTTTGTTTGTTTGTTTGCTTGTAAGTTTCCTTTTGTTTTACCATCCCCCATCTCATTAGTGCTTTTATGAGCAGTTTGCTTATCATTGTAGAATTAGATTATCATGTTGGTATGTTGAATTGTCTGTATGAATGATATGTGCTGAAATAATGTATGCATGACAAGGACAGATTGTAAGACTAGGCTTTGGCCTAAAATCTTCATCCTTTGGTATTAAAGATCAATCAATCAATCAGTCAATCAATCTCTCTCTCTCTCTCTCTCTCTCTCTCTCCTCTCTCTCTCTCTCTCTCTCTCTCTCTCTCTCTCTCTGTGTGTGTGTGTGTGTGTGTGTGTGTGTGTGTGTGTGTGTGTGTGTGTGTCCCATCAAAGTGCTTCTGACTGACTGTCAGCCCACTTTCCTCTTTCCTCCAGTCTTTCTCGCTTCCTCGTCCCTTTTCCCTTTGCTGCTCGCCGTCCCCTCTTCCCTTCTCCGATCGCTACGATCCCTACCCCACCGCCCTACTTAATGTTCCTCTTTGCGTGTATCGGAAATAATAACGTCGTCATGATGAAGCTTAAACAAATTTGCTGGTTTACAATGTGTACACATTTAACATATGTACGGAATAATTCATGAGAAAGGTCGAAGCTGGAATACATTGATAAGTGTTTTCTGTTCGTGAATGTTCTGAAGGTTATAGCTCCTGTCCTTTTACTCCCTTTTTCTCTATGTGACGATGATTTTACACTCACACACAGGCATGCAAACACACACACACACACACACACACACACACACACACACACACACACACACACACACACACGCGCGCGCGCGCGCGCGCACGCACACACACACACACACACACACACACACACACACACACACACACACACACACACACACACACACACAAGCGCGCTAGGTCTGTCAGGTGTGACAGGTTTGTGTATTTTGGGAAGTAAGTAGGAAATGTGTTGTATTGTGTCCGACATTAAGAGCAGTGTAGCTGTCTTTAACTAGTTTATCTTTTTTTTTTTATTCCTTTTGTATGAAGAGATACTGTTTCCGCTTTGTCTGACATTAATTTCATTGTTTTGAATATTGTTCATCCTGCTTAAAAGTCCCATTAGTCCGAAACGTTTGTGTCTGTCTTTTTTTAAGAAAAAAATTTGTTCGTTCCTTCTTTTGACAATCATAAATTCTATTTTGCTTTTTTAATATATGTTCTTCTGTCAAAACAATTGTAGCATGTGTTATGATGTATGTATGTTCACTCAGTACATCATCATGTTTCTAATCTTCTAAATTTACATACATTCTCCTCTCTCCTCCCCTCTACACTCTCTCTCTCATACTCTACTCTCTCTCTCTCTCTCTCCTCTCCTCTCTCTCCAGTGGATTGCCAATGAAGGAAATCTGGACATCAAGTAATGGACAACGCGTTTTTCATAGCAGGAGTCTGGCGCTACGGTAATAACAGTACAGTCACTCTTGCTTCCACACAACGGAATGCGCCTTGGAAAGACTAGGCGACAGTGCAGATCGCGCTTTCCCATATGAACTGAGGTCTCAAAGCCACAAGTCACCTCCTCGCCAAATCAGAGCGAAAAAAACTGGTTAAACCGACAACACAACGAGTTCGAGGCTACGGGGATGTCCTAGCTCCTCAACATCCTGGCGAGAATCCACAAAAGGCATGGGACTATCAAGGAACCTCAACACTGAAGGAGAAAATGGGTGACAAAACAGTCTCCTGCTGGTCATTGATAAGCTTGTGACCATGACAGTCAAGGCCAGGCAGGACTAAATGAAGGTGCACACTCACTCAGAAAACATTAGAAAATGTATCCACAAACAGCAAAGTCAACGTACCTATAAAGTTCAAAAAGGACGACAAAAATGAGTGATACCATTTTGACTCCAGAAAAGAAAACCAGTGGTGGGAGGAGAATGGGTTAACTACACTGAAGATCAAGACACTGAAGACTCCAGGAAATCACTACAGACCCGCAGGAGAGGGTGAGAATAGAATCCGGAATCACACCGTGGTCACAAAGAAAATTCCCTGACGCAGATGAAACTGTTTTGTTATACATGACGGAAAACCAGGACGTATCAATGTGCGACCGCGTTCATCAATGTCAGTGTCATAATTAAGTGACAAGCCACACAGCTATTGTGAAGACGACCAGCAGTTTGTATGGATCTCTATGGAGTTCGCCAAGTGGAAAACAATCTTATAGGCACAAAATGTTCATGGACAAGAAAGTGCACTGGGCGCTGAAAACATCACATAACAGTAGCGGCCGGCTGAGGAGATGCCGGAGAGGAGTATGTACAGCTCAGTGCTTTTTGTCTGCCTGTCTGTCGTCTATGTTGCTTGTATGCATATGACAGGTGAGACAATCAGTCACACAGGACGCCTTTGGATTTCCAAATTAAGTGGGTGGGAAAGAAGGTCGGGAGGGGGGGGGGGGGCGCGCATCGAATCTGTCCCTCTTGAATTCATAGCTTTGAAAGACAAAAGGAACAGTATTTTACCAATCTGGCTCACTTTGCTCTCCACGAGTTTTTGGGCGCAAGTGCCCTAAAGCCGCCTATTACTGTTCTCTGACAAGAAACAATAAAATTAACGACCTACAAAACAAACATACTGTGCAGGGTTATCGTTTTTAATACTAATTTACTAAAGTTTTCAGATTTCAGTTTTTGCTTAATCCTGTGTGTTCCATGATCGTGTTCAATAACATCTTTTTTCGCGCAAACATTCTTCAATTGAGTCTCTGTCTTTCATGTGAAAATAGAATTCAGTCTTTTTACTGTTCTCTAAAGTCTTTTAAAACCGAGTATATTTCTGCATAAAATCCACACACTGATTCCTCAGCTTGCTTCCACTGAAAGCTATGTTCGACCAAAGTGTTTTTTTTTAACTATGTTCTCTTTCTGCGAACAGTCATTCTATTATTAAATAGTGTCTGCGTTCCTTCAACTGTCTATAAAAATGTTATAGGTCACTCACTCAGTTGATTGCTAGGATTAACTAAAAAAAGATGTTATCTTCAGTCCATTTAACCTTCTATTATGATTATGCTTTGTTCATTTAAGTGTTGGACCAGAAAACCACAATATGATTAAAATTATAACGATATACTGTTTGTAATAAGGTTCCGAGAGACAAAATATTGTTTTTAACCAACAACCAAGGTCTGTCAACAATTCAATGAACATTGGGGTTTTTTGTCATAAGTTTAACTGCACCATTGTTTTTTATCTAGAATGTAATCTAATCCTGTTAGTGTTTTTATCTAGCTCTCTGTCGCGAAAATTGTTCAAGTATAATATAAATCTATAAGGCCTAAATGTGTAAGATTATCCAATTCAGTGCTGTAAGATTGTTTCTATGTAGGGACTACTTATTGTTTTTGTTGCTTGTTGTTATGACATAATATCCTCACCATTGTGAAGAATGACAATCAGTTACTTTAAAGACTGTCAACGTCTAAGGTTTTGCATGCTAATTGAATTCCTTTAAAGGTCGTACTAACGCCCACAACCCCATCCCTCTCTCTTATCTTTTAAGGACTCAGAAATTTCTCATAAATAGGATTGTGAACGCGTCCCCTAATTTATTTGCGCCATGTACTGTAAATTTTGTAGAAGCATCTTTTAAATCCGCTTCTCTTCTGGGGAGGATGTACTGTTTTTTCCCATACGCGCTTTAGTTGCATCTCTTTCCGAACTATTGTCATTCTGGCATAAGTACCTTACATGTATAGGGGCAGAGTGAATTGCCTTTTGAAATTTTTTGACGGCCTAAATTATGTAAATGGCTTATGAATTCAAATTTTATGTCCCATTCTAAAATTGGTTTCTAAGTGCCATTTTGAGGTTCAGGTTTTTCGAAACTTATTTTAAATTCATATGACCCTACTCATTTTTTTTGCTTTCTAGAATTGCGCAGCTGTTCTAGTTTAGGATAACGTTTTGTTGTTCGCCAACTCTTCTGCGTTTATAATCCACCATCTATTTAGTGTACTCAAAACCATTCAAAGCGCATTTCTCACATTCTGTTCAAAGGTGGGGGGGGGGGGCGTTCCGCAAGTCTGCAAGGGTCTTTTAATTCTAAAGTTATACACCTTTATAGGCCGCGATTGTAACTCCTGGTTTCTTTGGCCTCGCGACATTATTTTTTTTGTAACGCATATTTTATTTCCAAATCAATGTGCAAGGTTATTCACATTTACAACTTTCCCCGCTTTTGTCTGCAATTTTTATATTTAAATGATCCCAACCCCACCCCACAAATATCGAATCTTTAAAATGTAAATTAGGGATATTGTATAATTTCATAATCGCACTATGCAGCTGTCCCTGACGGAAGAGCTCTTAAAACTGTTGAGGGACTTCCATCTTATAAAGTTTTCTCATTCAGTGCCTTCTGATCATCCAATTGACTTAGAGTAATGGAATGTAATGCAAGATCGAGCGGGCTTTCACCCCTCTTAAGAAGTTTTGGTTGGTGTAACTCTAATATATAATTGTTAGCTGTAAAGCCTAACATTTCAGCTAGCTCTTTATCAAAATGAGTAACCTCCCTATTCTTCAGGCTTGAATGTGAACATTGTTTTTAGATTTGCATTGTTAAGGTGTGAGAGTAAATGTCAAAGTTACTCATTTGCTTCTTTTAGTGAAGCAAAACCGTATTAACCATCAGGTTTGTTTAACTGGCTTAACTTGGGCGCCCTGTTTTGTCAACTTTTAGAACCCTTATTATTCTTCCTGGTTTTCACTTATATTACAAACATTACGACTTTGTAAATATTTCAGAAGCACCGCTAACCATTTTTGGCCCACGCAATTGTTATCAATTGCAGGTTCTAAAAGCGAAGGACGGTCATGGGGTTTTGTTAGTGTTACAACCATTTTTTTAAATCGAAATAAAAATGAGTGACATTCAATTATAATGGTGCAAAATATTATGTTGGGCCGACACTACATCTTAATAATATAGCAACTGATACTCTTGACATTGCTGTGACCAGACTGACTCTTTTCATAAAAAGGTTGAGTACTCCATTATTAAACAGTTATTTAACCCCCCTATGAAAACGACCCATGTCAAGAATGCGTGTTTAGTCATCGATGCAGATTTAATCAGAACAAGTTTAACTTTGCTGTGTTTGTGCTTCAACTGGGTGTGGAGTGGCGTATGCTTGACTTAAATCAACATGATCCTTTGGTTGGTCAGTGTACAGTTTTAAATTTCTATTAAACTTTCAGACGTATTTTGACTGAAAACTGCGTGCGACAATGCCAAATGACAAAACGTTTAATAACTCAGCAACATATTAGACATGAAGGCTTTTAATGGATTTGTAACGAATTCAAGATTACATAAGACAGGCTTTAGACAAAGTGGCTCATAATCATGGCCTAGGCGACCATTTATTTTGGGGCAGCACAGAAAGTATAACTATGACTGGCATCCTCCTTTAAATCTTCTTTTTTGGCACAAACTGTTGAGCCCGGGGGGTCCCTACAGCAAGAGCATAAACATGCATGGAAAACATTTATCTTAGACACTTCTTAAGGGCCTAACTAGGGCGGGTTTAGATATCGAAAATAAACGACTCTATTCGTACTTACGTTTGGTGTTTGCTATGGGCCGCAAGCACAGGCAAGGATCAATGCCATAAATGATCCTTCTACTGGCTGGGATGCACTAAAAAACAATACTTAGACAAATTTAGAGGACGCCATTAATTCTACAGTTGATTGACCTTCAAGTATTTGAATGATACCAAATTGTTTTACATTAGCAAGAACGAAAGTAGACTTTGCTGTCTGGCACTGGTTTATACATTGCTGCCTTCTGACCTCAGGTATCCAGATAGGTATAATATAAACTATAATTAACTGATATTCTTATAGCAGGCAATTGAACAGCAAGGTTGGGAAAAAAACGACATAAATTCTGAGCCAAGTAATATTTCAAACAATAAAAAGACACACCCAAGATTTAAGTCATCCAATCCCCGAAGTCAAAGCCCAAAGGCCATTGAAGACTCGGCAGCTCGCGGACTCTGATCGCGATTGACATGAATATGAAATGACTCAGCGCTTGTTCTTGGATTAATGGGGGCCATTTAGGATTATTTGGTCCTTTATCTTACTAATAGTAAACCAATCTATTACTAGAACTAATGCCCATAAGTGCTCGGCCTTTAAAGCCCAACTTCTTTGCTTGCCAGAGACAAAAGCCAGCTGACAATACTCCCCCATATATTTCCTGAGTAAAGCGTCACGCTTTTACCGGCTAATTTTTTTAATAAATTAGCAAGATGATCAAGCTGTTTTTTTTCCCATGATTTATCAGGGGAGGCAGATGGCGGCGGGGGGGTAATGAACATTTGACCACCGCCGCCTGTTAATAGCCTTCAACATTGTTTCTTATTGCAAATCCATAGGCAGTTTTAAACGCTTGCTATTGTGACTCATTGCTCTCTAAACTGGTGTTCGTATTCGATTGTCTGATAGTGTCGTGTCTTCATTTAAATTTTTTCGATAGGTGCTCTTATTCTATTCACTTGAGTTCGTAATTGGTCCCGGTTAGTAGTCGTCACTTCTAGTCTTGGGTCTTTTCTTGTTCAAGATCTTTTAGGTCTTTGTTTTTTTTTCTTATTTTTCTTTAATATCATGCCTAAGTTGGCAGTCATCAGCCTCAACGAGTTTTTCTTTTTCTCTTTTTATAATGCTATCTAGTTCACCTCGTTTTGCTAAATTGTTTGTTTTAATTCGCTTAATGGTTCTTAAAGCTCGATCATGGGCCGCTATTTTCGCATGGGTAGCGGGGGGGAGTCGTTGTATAGTTCTTAAAGCTGTTTCTCTGCAAAAAAAATGGTTTCGGCTTCTATTGCATTTATTATTTATCTGTGGATTGATTAATTCTTTAAGTCCATGTTTTGTAATTGGTTAGCTGTTGGGAGTTTCTTTGTAGTGTGTTTGAAGTTTAGAACTGCCTCCCTATCTAATTTTGGTCTAGCAATGCCAAGGGCGATTTTGTCTTTCACACTGAGTCTTGTATAATTGTACTCTTGGCTAAAACTTTGATGGGGGGGTCTGGTTTTAGTTGTAAGCCGAACAGATTCTCTTGTCGCCCTTACACAAAGACCATCTTTCTAATTCAAAAATCATTTGGGTCTATAAATTCGGGGGGGTTCTTGACCTAAACTTTGTTAAAATCGCTCCGACCGATTACTTTCTGTTAATTCACGTCGCATTGAGTGCGCTGAGCGATGCGTGTCAAAGGGATCTTTTCCACTCATGTTGTTACGGATCAAAAACATCATAATCTTCTCGCCTTCAATTCCTGCATGTTTTAAATAATTAATCTTTTTATTTTGTTTATAAAAAAAAATGGCACAAGCTATGGCTCGATTTCTTGGCCGTATAAGGAAAGCTGAAAAGAAACCATTGGCGTGCAGGGAAATAAACGGAATTATTACTGTTCCCATAAATCATCTACTATTGATGCAGATCAAAATTCTTACTGTTAGATTTCCAGAGCCTAGGTGCGGAATGATTTGATCGTGCCAGCTCTGACGGCTTACTTTTTAAAATAGAACTCGCTTCAACAACAGACCAGACCAGTACAGTTGTCCAGAATTTGGGAAGGGCCTATCGTTAGATAATTTTCTGTAAAACTTGAGGGGCAAGAAGTATTTTCATTTTAAACAATTGAGACCTTTTTTAACTATTCTGATCTATGGGCTAACCGCGAATGAAAGGGAAAGATCTTGCGTTTAAGGATTCGGCAATGAAGATGCACTAAAACTTTGAAATAGGCGCTGAAATCGCCTAAGGTGTAAAAGCAGCAAAAAAGGCTTTTAGCTGCAAGTTATGCGTATGGTAATCGCTTTTCCCTTCCCTAGATTTTGAGTTGTTTAAAAGCGCTTGCCCATACTTTCAAGGAGCATTAAAAGACCAGATTGTCATATGAATAACTTTTAATGAATACAAACGTGTTATCAATCAACGACACCGAAGACAATGTTCAGCATTTCTGACATCTCTGTTAGAGTATGACGTTGTTGGCAACCCTGGATTTAGCAAGTGATTGGGAATCAATATAAGTTCCAACTACATATATATTCGAAAACACTGCGTCATCATACAACATATCTAGAAAGCTGGGCTGACTCTATATGGAATTTTAGTTTTAGCGTCTCAGCAAGATCGCTTAAAGGTATTTTATTGCTGTTGTGATGATGAAGAACCATTTCAAAAGAGGAAGTGAAAGTTTTTTAATCCAAAAATAACGAAAGTCAATGTTCGATTGCGCGGCAAGTCCTAACCAAATCTATGCTAGCGTCTGTAGTCACTAACCTTTTCATCATTTTGACGAAACGAAATAGAAAATTGTTTGGGGGTGTGGAGGGGGTCGGGGAAATCCGACAGTGAACTTGCGTCTAAGCACTACACCTTCCAGTCGTAAGACTTGATGATTATTTAACAACAGAATACGGTTTATGGATGGACCTAAGGTACGGAGGATAATCTGTTTCATGGTAGCGGGGGAGAGAAAGAGAACTGTGAGAGACGTAATAAACATTCAATTGATAAAGAAGAAGAAGATGCGATATATAAACCGTTAATGTACATTTGTTTTTTATATATGATGCGCGGCTGAGTATTGAAGGTAGCAGATACAAGAGGTACTATACTAAATTATTTTTTCATTTTATAAAAAGCATTGTCTGTTAAGGTTTATCCAAATGTGCATTACAGCGCCGCAAAAAGAAGAGATTAGCAGGCAATTCTGCTGTTATAGAAACCCCTGAAGGTAAAAAACCTTCAGAATTAACAACATTCACAAAATGCAAACAAAAACCAGACAGGACTTTCAAAATCAGCAAAACCAACGAAGGTTTTCTGCTGCCTTTATTGCTGTTACATATGTCAATACTAGGAGCATCGACTATATGTGCTGCATCAGCAAGCAACGGAGGTGTGGTCTCTTAGCAACTAAGGCGTTGGTGCACGCAGCTTATACTCTAGGCGGTTTTGTCTTTAGCTCTTGGCCTGTGTTCATTAGCTGTAGGTGCTGCTGCAAAAAAATTTAAAACTAAAACTCCAAAAGCTCACTCTGCTATGGTTCAACTAATAACGGTCTAAAACTTAGTTCGTTTAACTGACTTTAAATCAAAGCGCTAGCTGACTCAACATCACGGAAGAAGAATTTAATTGTTTACAGGCGTTTTTGATGATCTACAAAAGACAAAAGGTTGATCTTCAAGAATAGGCAAGGACAAGTTGTTCTCAAGCAGACGCCGAGCAGATAAAAAAGGGAATGCTTAAAAAAAGTAACGGAAACAATTAAACCTCTGTTCTAAACAGTCACATAACAATGACCAAAAGGGCGTTTATACTTTTAGGTTTTTGAGTCCAAGGCGCAAAATGACGTTGAAATTGGTTCTGTTTGAAGTATTTTTTTTTTTTATTTAAATAAATATTTTTGAGTTAGAAAAGAGACTCCTAACATGGCTAAGATATATGAAGGACAAGACGAATTTTTTGAAGCAATGCAAAGATGAAAAATTTGTCAAGTGCACTGATATTGATATTGATTTAGAAGTCATTGATCCAGCCAAGCGTTGGCATGTGTTGGTCATGCTATTTCTCAGTTCCAAGTAAACACTAACAATAGGACCCGCCAGTGAAAGTAATGTTAGCTGTTTTAATTGACTTATGTAAACAATAAATGAAGAAAAATCTTAGAAGTCTGGGTTCTAACTAATACAGCAGACTATTCTTTCCTTCTAATGACTTAACGTTCTGGTTGGGCCGACGAACTGCTTGCACAGTTTTTGACGTGCTGCTGATGAAGCCAAAATGGAGGCTTTTTT
>CM031624.1:4712956-4752956 GCA_018398815.1 Conus ventricosus | reverse complement strand
AATGTTTATCATATATCTTCTCCACAAATATCTACTGTGCATGATTTTTTTTAAAGTTGATCACGAACACATAAATCTAAGTAACCATATCGCCCAGATTCTGCCTCCTCGTTTTCACGTGCCAGGGGAATGAAGAACTAACTTGAGGGAACCCAATGACACTGCTGTTGTGTTGTTGCTGCGCAAAGGGAAAGTGTCATGGGGCCGGTTAACGGGGATGTTTTCCTATTTTCAGTAAACAGACTGGGTCCACTTCCCACCCAAGGGGACCCCCAAAAAAAATAAAACCAACCCTAAAACCCGGGTTTTTTTTCCCAGTGACTGCAATAACAAAAAAAAAATTATAGTTTATTTTCCTCATTTACCCCAATAAAAGAAAAAATTTATCAGGATAATGATTTTTTTTTGGGGAGGAAAAAATGTGGATCAAGGAAAAAAACGGGAAAAATCATGCAATGGGGGCGTGGGGGAAGGGAACAAAAAAAATTTTTAAACTTGCATGTGAATTTTACTTTGGGGAAAGGGGAAATAGCTTATTGCAAAATTTAAAAGGGAACAATGTTTTTGATTATATTTGTCATTAAATTTCTATTCCGTTAAAAGCTTGTTGGATTTCTTTCCCTTTGCGTTTGTTTAAAAGGACAAAATTTTCCCCTAAACCAAAAATTCAATTTCCCAGTACTTTTTCTGGTGAAGGGCGCGTTTGGTTGAATATTCTCAAGTAAAAAAAGCTCCCCCTGTTAGGGTAACTTTGATCCTGAAAAACAATGCCTTAAATAAGCAGGAAAAATTTTCACTTGAATACCGTACGCATTATAGTTACCATGATGAATTTTGGTTGTAACGGGCGACAAAAAGGGTTTCCTTTCACATACATCTCAAATACAGGAAAAATAGTGAAAAATATTTTTAAATTTTTTATTATTTTATTTTTGGTATGTCCATTGAATTTTTTACTATAAAACGAATGAAAAACCTCACCCCACACACAACCCAAGCGCTCTTACACACACCCCACACCCACCCACACACCACACACACACCCCCACACCACACACCCCACCACACAAAATTTAACCACGCGACCCCACATGCGCACAATGCACCCAAAACGTTTTCATTTTACCCAAACCCTTTTTCTCATGTGCATGCCTAAACCACAAACACACACACAACACCACACAAAACCACACCACCCACACACACACACACACCCCCAACACACACCCCCAAAAAACACAAACACACGCAAACCCCACATGCACCACCCGTTTGAAATTAACCCCCCCCCTTTTCTCAAAATGTATGCCTCAAACACACCCACACACACACAACACACACCCACACACACACACACACAAAACCACACACCCACCCCACACTCACACACACAATCAAAAATTTGCTTTCCCAAAAAAACCCTTATTGGAAACTTTGGGGGGGGGAATTGGACAAAGGTGGGGGGGGGAAAGGAGGACGGTAAACCCTCATAGTAGTATAGTATTACAAATAAAATTTCCGGTTAAACTTTTCGCCCTGTCTCTGGAAAGTCTTCAAAGTGCATTCCTGGGAAAACCCCAAGCCCGTGCTAAAAATTTTGTTAAAACAGCAAAATTTGCCCCAAACTTCGTAAAAGTAAAACATAGTTTTTTTTTGGGTTTGACTTAAAAAGGGGGTGTTCTCTGTCACTGAAGTCGATTCGTGCCGAAGAATTTCCCATTTTCCCCTATACTGCCACCGCCGTCACATTTGAGAGCAAGTTTGGGAAGCAAAACCACATTTCCCCTTTCACCCCACCCCAATGACATTTCCCTTTTCTCTTGGCACGCAGGGCGGGGCGGGTTTCACGTATTTGCCGCGCCCGTTCCAACGGTGCAATACAATCCAATTTTGTTCCTCCTTTTTTCCCACTGTCCCCCTACGTTCAACTAATTCTATTTTCTGCACTCATAGCTTTTTCTTTCTTTTTTTTCTGCGTACGCAGGCTGTTCCCTCCTGGGGGACACTCCTTATAGCCGGGCAGTGGTTTTTTGTGTGTAGCCCCTTTTTTAAATCCCGCCTTTAAAGGGAAGCCTACTCCATCTTGGGGGAAGGTGCACTATTTTTGTCACGTGTCATCCATACCAACGGCCAAACTGGCCTCCTTCCAAAAAGTTGGTGATGGATTTTAGTGTTGAAAGGATTTTTATGCGTCGTTCACCCAGGGAAACCCTGGGTTATAGTCTCTTCAAAGCTCTGATTTTCCAGTGAAGCACCCGTTTTGGCTTTCAGATCAGAAAGGTTTTCTTTCCCGATTCTCTCTATTTTTTCTTGGGGGCCCCTGCAGCTCCTTTTTTGCCTGAACCCTTTTGGGCCTTCATTCCTTTGGGTAGTGGCATCTTAAAGTCTGAATGCACTTTGTAGAGATGGTATGGAGTCAAACCCGAACCCATCCGGGACTAGCTACCTTTGACTTGTTATTTGGAAACCCCCAAAAAAAGGGGCCCAGAAAAAAAACACCCCCCGGCAGTTTTCCTTTTTTAAAAACCCCCCAAAGCCAACTGGGACGGAATAAAGGAAAGAAAATGACAGAGCTCCATGAAACCACTGGAGGGGGAAAAGGGGCAGCCTTTCTACAAAAGGATCTAGGGAAAAAAAAGTTCCAAAAGGAACCCCCTCAGAACCGCCATGGAAACCTTAAATACCGCAAAAAGCGGGGCCCCCCCCCAAGCGGAGCAAGCCCAGGGGTTTTCCCCCGGAGTTTAAGAGCCCCTCATCAACAGGAGGCCCCCCGAGTCTACAAAAAATAAAAAGACGGGGGCGAAAAAACTGAAAGTTTATTTCTCAAGCGACAGTTTAAAAAAAAAGAAAATGAGATAAAAGGGAAAACGGTAAAAATGAGCCCTTAAAACAACCCCGCAGAACAACCCAAAGGGGAAACTGGGGCGAGCATATTGGCAAAAAGTAAATGACGAAACTGACTCCAACCCGGCCCAAAAACGAACCACCTACAAAAAAACGTTTTCGGGGATTTACTCAAGATCAGAGATCTGCGAAATTCGGGTCTCCCCCCTAAAGGGGCCCAAGGGTTCATTGGTGTCGGCCCCCAAAAAAAAAGGCGCAAGCAGAAATCCTGACAACCATTTCCCCTTTCATTTTCAGTGGGGTCGGGACTACACCCGCAAGATTCATGAAAGTGGGGGCAGGGAAAAGGGGAGACTACACGGAGTCAGCAAACCCTTTAAATCACGGGGAAAAGGCGCCCCGGGAAACTGCGGGGAAAACCCTTAAACCCCAAACCAAAGCATGGGGCCCAAAAGGGAATAACCCCATTTTGCGGGAAAAAATTTGGGGCTGTTAAAATGGCTCCGGTCTTGCCCTTTTGTTTTTTCGGGACTTCCATCGACAAAGGCACATCCCATCAGATTGGCGAAGGGCAAACGTACCCCTTTTTTTTTCAAAAAGGGGGGAAAAATTTACACCCGCGGGACTACAGACCAGTACCGCGACCACACCCCATGAAAATCTTGGAGCCCCATTGTGGGCACCGCCCTCATAAACCCACCTCGAGGGGGAATACGATATGACCCCCCGACAGCCCGGTTTTCCCGCCGAAAAAATCCTGCGGACCCACTGCTGGTTTTTGCCGAAGAAACTGTCTGACAATATGGAGAAGGGGGCAGACTGACATCGTATTGGGGACTTTCCCAAAGGGCCCTTTTGAAAAAAAGTAAAACCACAGCCCCCTTTGGACCCAAAAATTTCCATCACTAGGGCGTCGGGGGGGAAACCCAAAAAAACTGGATAAAGGGGTTTCCTTCGGGGGACAGCATCAAGCAGTAGTGTTCCAAAGGGGGCGGGGTTTCGGACTGCTCACATATTTCGGGGGTTTCCCGCGGGGGTCAGTATTTGGGCCCCAGTTTTTTCCCCTATATCCATCAATGACCTCCCGGGCCCAACTCACTTCGATGACGCGCCGTTCGCGGGAAAAACACTGCGAAATTACCGGCTTAACATCGGGCCTGGACCAAGAAACTAAAAAAACCCCCCCAAACACGAACAGTGGGGAGAAGAGCGGGGGACAGGGCCCTTTTCCCCCCGGGGAAAATTACCACCCCCCCAGTGACCGGGGAAAAAAAAAAACCCCTTTGCCAAACAGCTATCCCCTTTACAGGGCCAAAATTTTAAACCCACAGCCCAAACGGCGAAATATTTTGGGCGTTACCATCATCACGATTTTAAACGGGGATACCCTATCATAACTCTTTCAAAGGCCAAAAGCCCCCTCGGTTTCCTTCGCCGAAAACCTTCAAATCAGTGCCATCCAGGGGAAAGAAACGGGTAAAGCCCTTTCGTGAGGCCCTACGGGGAGTACGCCTGAAACGTGGGGACCAAAACAAAACAAAATGTCCCCCCGGATTGGGGCATTACGAAAACCCCCCCCGGTTTTTTTCTCAGAAGATCCCCAAAACACTTCAAGTGAAAAATTTCTATGATGGACAAACGGGGCTGGGGCCCACTCCAGAAACCCCAGGAAGACCTCCCGCCCCAGTTGGTACAAAATTTTGGATGAGGGGGTCGGTGGGACGCTCCCAAACTAAATACCTGCACCCCCAAGACTAAGAAGGGGACACTCACGGGCAACTGCCCCCAGATCTATTGCCGAAACCCAAAAAACCGAAAAAACAGGCATTTTTTCCCAAATACTATCGGGGACTGGAATGACCAAAATGGGGCCCGTAGTAGCCCAAAACCCTCGACACATTCGTGTCAATTTTCAAAAAAAAATTTAGATTTGGAAACCCAGAGGGGGATGGGTTTTGGGTTTTTTTTTTTTTTTTTTTTTTTTTTTTTTTGTGGGTTTGGGTTTAAACCTTATGATAGCCGGGGCGGGTTTTTTTTTTCCCCCCCCCAAGGGGGGAACGGGGTGACCGGGGTACCCGCCAGCAGTTCCAGCCTAGCTATTTTAGCTTTTTTCAAATTAGGGTCTTTGTTGGGGAAAGGGGGAAAATGCTTTTTTTTTTTTTTTTTTTTTTAGCGTAAACCCCCCAAAGGGGCAGAGTAACCCAAACCTGATGTTTGTCCGCTCAAGGGTAAATGAGGGAAGCCCTGAAAAAACTTTTTTCCCCCCCCCCCCACCTTGAATCTGAAATTAAACTTAAAGACCTCAAAAACCATTATTTTTTACGATCGAAAATGCACCCCGGGGATTGCCAAAAAGGTCTCGGGGCTGCCGAAGTCGGCCGAAGTGAGAAAAAAACCGTACTCTGATGGGCTATGCTGTATCCCCTGACGGTAAAGGGTGATTGAAAAAAAAAAATGGGGCGGCCTTTTATGGAAATTTCCAAAGATAGCCTCGGCTTAGAAAACCCCGGGGCCAGCATTATAGTTTTTCCCCAAACAATTGGTAAAAAAAATGAAGTTAAAAATTCTTTTCTTTGCTTTTCGATTAACCCCATTTTGGTAAGCACTTTTTCCCGGGAACGAAAGTGGGCTTTCGGGGTTTCTCAAAATCAACTTTTTGGCAACATTTTGGGAAAGGGGGTTTTTGTTCCCCCAAATCCCATTGAAAAACCCCAAAGCCCCATAAAAGGGACAGCTTAAAAAACCCCGCGCCGGCTTTTACATTTTTCCAAAAAAGGGTAGAAACCAATGCAGCACATTGTGTCTTGTCTTTGGGCCTTTGTTTTTCAGTGTCATTGGGGGAAAAACTAACACCCTCTCTTTAAAAGCTTTGCTTCGACTCCGCGTCATCACCCATTTTCAAATTTTGGAAATTTAGAATAAAAACCCTTGTCAACCCTAGGGTTGGGTTTTTACTTTTGTAATAATTTTTTTTAAAACCTTTTTTTTTTAAAAACATTTTTAACTTTGAAATGGAAAATAAACGTTTATTAGCAAAATGTCCTCTTTGAAAAAACGAAAAGGGGGATAATTACTTTTCCCTGTTTTGTTGTTCTTGTTCGGGTTTACCCGGGAAAATTTCTTAGAAAGCCTTTGCTTTATTTCGACCGGGCTTTGCTCATGGGCAAACGAAAATAAAAAGTACTGAAGAGTATATGATGTATTAAATGAAAATAATGATTTATGGAAAGCTTCAAGAACCCCCAAAAATTAGGTTAGTTAATTAAAAGCCAACGGTTGTGTTCTTTTGTGGGGCACCCGCATCTTTTCGTTCGTATTGTTTAACGTTTTAAAGTTACCTTGCGTAAAAACCCTTTCTATATATTGCAGCCCCCCCGGGAAGGGGGCAGGGCAGGGTTTTTAACAAAAAAATGTTTCGTTCTCTCTGACTTTTGCTTTTTTTTGGACCCTGTTAGTCTATGGTTTTGTTGCTCGTTTGTTTCATTCCCTATCGTCCTCTTGGGGAGTCTCTGTCTGTGTCTGTCTGTCCCTCTCCTCTCTCTCTCTCCTCCTCTCTCTCTCTCTCTCCCCCTTTTCTCTTTCTCTCTCTAATCTCAGCTTAATCTTAGATTACAATGATTACCCCCAATTCGCTAATCTT
Organism: Conus ventricosus; assembly: GCA_018398815.1. Classification (NCBI taxonomy): domain Eukaryota; kingdom Metazoa; phylum Mollusca; class Gastropoda; order Neogastropoda; family Conidae; genus Conus; species Conus ventricosus. Next base: position 4,746,472 of record CM031624.1, on the reverse strand, counting down.
CTGTAAACCATACTTTGAAAAAAAATTGTCTCAACAAAAAACCCTACTCCTTAAAAACGTTTCACCCCCCACCCCCACTCTGTCTACCACCCCTTTTCCCCCCCCCTACCTACCATTCTCCCCTTCCCCACCCCCTCTGATTTCTCTTCTTTAAGTTTTTGTTTGTTTTTGGGCTTGTAATTTTCCTTTTTTTTTAAAACCATCCCCATTTCTTTAAGGCTTTTATGACCCATTTTGGTTTAAACATTTTTAAAAAATTATCTTTTTTGGTTGTTGAATTTTTCTGTAAAAATGTTTATGTCTGAAATAATATGAAAAAAAGGGGAAAATTGTAAAAAACCAAGGTTTTGGGCCTAAAATTTTCATTTTTGGTTTTAAAGATAAATAAAACAATCGCCCAATAATCCCCTCTCTCCTCTCTCTCTCTCTCATCTCTTTTCTCTTTCTTCCTCTCTCTCTCTCTCTCTGTGGGTGTGTGTGTGTGTGTGTTGTGTGTGGTTTTGTGTGTGTGTGTGTCCCATAAAAGTGTTCTGCCCTGACTGCACCCCCACTTTCCCCTTTCCTCCCGTCTTTCCCCGCTTCCTGCCCCTTTTCCCTTTGCGGGCCCCCGCCCCCTTTTTCCTTCTCCGATCGCTACAAATCCCTACCCCCACCCCCCCTACTTAATGTTTCCTCTTTGCGGGTATCGGAAAAAATAACTTCGTCATATAAGCAAAACCCCAAATTTTTTGGGGGTTTAAAAAGGGTGTACACTTTTTAACCCAATATTTTACGGAAAAAAATTCATGGGGAAAGGTCGAAGCGGAATACATTGATAAGTTTTTTTCTGTTCGTGAATGTTCTGAAGGTTTTTTAGCTCCGCCTTTTACTTTTTTTTCTTTTATGGGGACGATATTTTACACTCACACAAAAGGGAAACCCAAACACACACACACACACACCACACCCACCACAACACACACACACACCCCACACACCCCGCGCGCGCGCGCGCGCCGCACACACACACACCCCACACACACACACACACACACACACACACACACCCCACCACACACCCCAAGCCGCTAGGTCTGTCAGGGGGTACATTTTTGGGTGATTTTGGGAAGTAATAAAAAGTGTTGAAATTGTGTCCGACTTTAAGAGCAGGGGTACTGTTTTTAAATATTTTTTATTTTTTTTTTTTTTCCCCTTTTTGTATAAGAGATAAGTATCGTTTTTTTGCCCTTAAATTTCCATTTTTTTGAATGTTTTTCCCTCCTCCCTTTAAAAGTCCCCATTAGTCGAAACGCGTTGTGCCCGTTTTTTTTTTAAAAAATTTTTCTTTCCTTTTTTGCCCAATTTCGGGAAATTCTTTTTTGGGCTTTTAAAAAATTTGTCTCTGCCCAAACATTTAGCATTGTTTTGATGTAATTATGTCACTTCAGTACATCACCCATTTTTCTAACCCTTCAAAATTTAACATTTTTCTCCCCCTCTCTCTCTTTTCTCTCCCCTTTTCTTCCCCTTCTCTCTCTCCCCTCTCTCTCCCCCTTCTCTCCCATGTTTGGGCCAATAAAGGGAAAAACCGGGACATCAAGAAAATGGAAAAACGCCGTTTTCATAGCCGGGAGTCCCGAGTTTCGTTAATAACATTTAACCATTTCACTTTTGCTTCACACAAAAATTTGCCCCCCTTGGGAAAGAAAAAGGGGACAGTGAAAGCCGCGCTTTCCCCAATGGAACTGGGGGTCTACAAAGGCCACAAGTAAACCTCCCTCTCCCAACAAAAATAAAAAAAAAAACAAAAAAACCCGGGAAAAACACACAAAGGGGAAGGCTACGGTTTTCCCTAGCTCCTAAAACATCCTGGGGGAACCCAAACAAAGCCATGGAAAATTCGGGAAACCCCAAAAACCTAAAGGGCAAAAAAAGGGGTGACAAAACAGTTCTGTTTGGTCATTATAAGCTTGTGCCATGACAACAGGGAACAGGCAGGACATAAATGAAGGTCAACACTCACTTCAAAAAATAGAAAATGTACCACAACAGCAAATTTCAAAGTACCTAAAGTAAAAAGGGACACAACATAAACGTTTACTTATGCCCCCGAAAAAAAAACAGTGGAGAATGGGTTAACTACACTGAAGACCCAAGACACTGAAGACTCCAGGAATCCACCCAGCCCGGGGAAAGGGGGTGAGAAAGAAACCCAAATATCCCCTTTGGCCCACCAAAAAAATTCCAGAAGCAGATAAAAACGATTTTTTAATCACAGACCCCGGAAACCCGGACTTTATAAAGGGCGACGCGTTCACCCCAAAGGGGTTAAAAGTGACAAAATTTAAATTTACACAGCCCCAGCTGTGAAGCACCACATTTTGGGGATCACTATTGGGGGTTCGCCAAGTGGAAAAAATCTAAGGACAAAATGTTCATGGACAAAAAAGTGCCGGGGGGTTGAAAAAACCCCAAAGAAGCGGGGGCCCTGGGGAAAGGTGCGGAGAAAAGATTTAAAGTACAGCATGCTTATTGTCTGCCTGTCTGTCTGCTATGTATGAAAGGAAATGCATGAAAGAAAAAGACAAAAAAAACCAAGGGAAAACAAAAAAAAAAGACCCCTTTGATTTCCAAATAAAGTGGGGGGGAAGAAGGGGGGAGGGGGGGGGGGGGGGGGCGCATCAAAAATTCTGTCCCATTTGGGAATTCATAGTTTTTGAAAGAAAAAAGAAACAGAAATTTTTACCAATCCGGCCCCCACTTGCCCCCACCGATTTTTGGGAAAAAAGTCCCTAAAACCCGCCTATTCCTTTTCCCTTGAAAAGAAACCCAAAAAAAATAACAAACCCTACAAACAAACATCCTGTGCGGGGGTTACCTTTTTTAAAAATAAAATTTACTAAATTTTCAGTTTTCAGTTTTTGCTTAATCCTTTTTTTTCCTGAGGGGTTTTAATAAAAACTTTTCGCCAAAAAAATTCAAATGAGTCTTGTCTTTCATGTGAAATAAAAACTACATTTTTTTAAAACGGGTTCTCAAAAGCCCTTTTAAAAAACCGATTAAAATTTCCGGGCATAAAATCCACAAAACTTTTTTCCAGATTTTTTCCCACTAAAGCTATTCGACAAAGTTTTTTTTCTTTTAAACTATGTCCTTTCTCCCGAACAGTAAACTATAAAAAATTTATTTCCCTGGGGTTCCTTCAAACAGTCAAAAAAAACTTTTTTTGACACTCACCCCATTTTTATTCTAGGTTTAAAACTAAAAATATTTTATCATCGCCCTTATAAACCTTCTTTTATATATGCTTTTTTCCCTTTTTTTTAAAGTGTTGGACAAAAAAACCAAAATTTTGTTTTAAAAAATTATAACGATAAAACTTTTTTGTAAAAGGTCGGGGACAAATATTGTTTTCCAAAAACCCTTCTTCCAAAAAATCAATAAAACAATGGGGGGTTTTTTGTCAAAAAGGGTTTAACTGCCCCAAATGGGTTTTATACAAGGGAATTTTAATCAAATCCATTTTGTTTTTATCATGCTTTTCTTAAAAATTGTTCATAAATAAAATCCTAAAAAGGCCAAAAATGTTTTAAAAATAACCCAAATTCAGTGCTTTTAAGGGATTGTTTCTATTTAGACTAATTTGTTTTTGTTGCTTGTTGTTAGGCCCTTAAATATCCCACCATTGTGAAAAAAAGACAACTAATTTTAAAAAGGGGGGTAAACGTCAAAATTTTTGCCAGCAAATTAAAATTTCCTTTAAAAAGGACGTCACTAACGCCCACAACCCCATCCCCTCCTTATCTTTTAAGACGAAATTTCAAATATTATTGTGAACGCGTCCCCAAATTTTTCTTTGGGCATAAAAATTTAAATTTTTGTAGAACATCTTTAAAAAAAGCTTCCCCTTTCTGTGGGGGAAAGGGTTACTTTTTTTTTCCCCAAAACGCTTTATTTAAAACTTTTTGACTATTGTCACCCTGAAATAAGACTTACATGTAAAGGGCCGGGATTGAATGCTTTTCTGAAATTTTTTTGACGCTAAAAAATGAAAAAGGGTTTAAAAAACCCAAATTTTATGTCCCATTCAAAATTTTGGTTCAAAAGTCCCCATTTGAGGTCAGGTTTTCAAAACATTTTAAATTCAAACTGCCAACCATTATTTGCTTTTTAGATTGCGCAGTTTTTTCTAGTTGGGAAATTTTTTGTTGTCGCCAACCTCTTTGGTTTATAATCACCATCTTTAGTGTACGCAAAACCCTTTACAAAGGGCCTTCTCACCATTCTTTTAAAAAGTCCCCCAACGTCTGAAAGGGTTTTTTAATTCTAAATTTAAAACCCCTTAAAGGCCCAATTTGTAATCCTGGTTCTTCGGGCCCCCGCGACTTTTTTTTTTAAAATAACGCATTATTTTATTTCCAAAAAAAAGTGCATTTATCCCCTTTCACAACCCCCCCCCGTTTTGGGTTTTGAAAATTTTTTATTTAAATGACCAACCCCCCCACAAACAATTTTTTAAAACTGAAAAATTGGGGGAATTGTAAAATTTTCATAATCGAAATATGCAGTTTTTCCCTGAGGGAAAGAGCTCTTAAAACATTTAAAGGGCCTTCCATCATAAAAGTTTTCATCAGTGCTCAGCTTTTCCAAAAGAACATAGAGTAAAAATTTAAATGCAAGATCGAGCGGGTTTTCCCCCCTCAAAAGGGTTTTTTTGGGTTGGTGTAACCTAAATATATAATTGTTACCCTTGTAAAGCCAAACCTTTTTCAGCTGCTCTTTTTTAAAATATTAAACCTCCTTCTTTTTCAGGCTTGAATTTTTAACCCATTTTTTTTAGATTTGCATTTTTAAAATTTTGAATTTAATGTCAAAGTTACTCATTGCTTCTTTTAGTGAGAAAAACCCCGTAAAAAAACCAAACCCGGTATTGTTTAACCCTGGCTAACTTGGGCCCCTGTTTTTTTTCAACTTTTAAAAACCAATTTATTTTTCCTGGTTTCCTTTTTTAAAACCATAGACTTTGTAAAATTTTTCAGGGAAGCGAAAACCATTTTGGCCCCCCCCCCCAATTTGGTTATAAATAGATTTTTCAAAAAAACGAAGGAGGGTCTTGGGTTGTTATTGTTACAAACTTTTTTTTAAAAAACGAAATAAAAATAAAGTGCATTCAAATTACTGGTGAAAAAAATTTTCGGGTTGGGGGGGCCGCCCAAAACCAATTTTAAAAAATAAGAAAACTGTTTACTCTTGAAATTCTGTGCCCCAAAACTCCCTCTTTTCAAAAAAAGGTAAAGTCCTCCATTAAACGGGATATTTTAAAAACCCCCCTTTTGGAAAAGGGACCATAAAGAAAGCGGGGTTTAGTCTTTCCGAGGGCAGTTTTATCAAAACCATTTAAAAACCTTTGCTGTTTTTTGGGTGCATCAACTGGGTGGGGGAAGGTGGCGTATGCTGACCCATTTTAAATAAACCAGGGACCCTTTTGGGTGGGTAAAGGTACAGTTTCCCATTTTATTACATTTTCCCGACTTTCTTTTAAACTAAACCCTGCAGCCCCCATTGCCAAATGACAAACCTTTTAATCCACCCCGGGAAACATAATAGACATGAAGGTTTTTTAAAAGGATTTGTAACGAATTAAATTATTAACATCAAGACAGGCTTTAAAACAAAAGTTGGACCCTTTAATTCATGGCCTAGGCACCTTTTTTTTCGGGGAAACGCACAGAAATTTAAAAACTATGACTGGCTTTCCTCCTTTCAAAATTTCTTCTTTTTTGGCACCCCTTTGAGCCCGGGCCCCTTTAACAGAAAAGGGCATAAAACACCCAATGGAAAACCTTTTAAACTTGGGAACACTTCAAAGGGGCCTAACAAAGGGCGGGAATAAACGAATAAAAAACTCTATTCGAACTTACTTTGGTGTTTGCTGGGGGGCGCAACCCACAGGAAAAGATCAAGCATAACTGATCCTTCCCCTGGCTTTGATCCCACAAAAACAATACTTGGGAAATTTGGGGACGCCTTTAAATTTTCAACATTTGATTTCCCCTTTTCAAGTTTTGGGAAAAAAGATCCCAAAAGTTTTACAATACGCAAAAATCGAAAGAAGCCCTTTGCTTTTTTAAACGGGGTTTAAATACATGCTCCTTCTGACCTCGGGGACTCCAGATGGTAAAATAATAAACTATAAAAAATAAAATTTCCCTTATAGAAAGGCAATGAAAAAGAAGGGTTTAAAAAAAAAAAACACATAAATTCTGAGCCAGTAAAATATTAAAAAACAATAAAAGAACACCCAAGTTTTAAGCCCAATCCAACCCCCAAAGGGCCCAAAACCCCAAAAGGCCATTGAAGACTGGGGCAAAGCTCGGGGCCCTCTTTTTCGCGAAAACCCAAAGGAATAAAAAAGGGAAAAGCGCTTGTTTTTGGGATTAACGGGCCCATGGGTTTAACTTGGTTTTTAAATTTTTACAAAATTTGAAACCCCAAATTTTTACAAGAAAAAAAATGCCCATAAGTGCTCGGCCAAAAAGAAAACACTTTGCTTGCGTAGCCCAAAAGCCAGCTGAAAATATTCCCCAATTTTCCCGGGAAAAGCGTCCACGGCTTTCCCCGCAAATTTTTTTTTAAAAAATTTCCCCAAATGATCAAGCTTTTTTTTTTACCCATGTTTTTATCAGGGGGAGGCATGGCGGCGGAGGAAATAAAACCTTTACCACCCCCCGCCTGTAATAGCCATCCCCAATGTCCTTATTGCAAATCCTAAGGCATTAAAAAGCTTGCAAAATGTACTCCTTCTCCCCTAAACATGTTCGTTTTCGTTCGCTGGGTTCGTGTCTTCATAAAAAATTTTTTCAAATAGTTTCCTTATTCTTTTCATTTTGATTTTCGAATTGGCCCCGGGTAAAAGCGCACCTGGGCTTGCTGATTTTTTCTTGTTTCAAGATCTTTTGGGTTTTTGTCTTTTTTCTTTTTTTAATAAAGCCCAAAGGGTTGGCTTTCTTCGGGCCTCAACGATTTTTTCCCTTTTTTTTTTTTTATTGCTCATCTATTTCCCACCTAGTTTTGTTTAAATTGTTTTTTAAATTTTCGCCTCAAAGGGTTTTTCTTAAACACGTTTCAAGGGCCGTATTTCTCGCATGGGTAGCGGGGGGGGTCGTGTATATCTTTAAAGCTGTTTTCTTCTAAAAACGGGTTTTTTGCTTCTAGGCATTTTTTATTTCATCGCTAAAATTAAATTTAATTTTTTTAAGTTCCATTTTTGTTTTGGGTTTTTAGCTGTTGGGATTTCTTGATGTGTTTTTGAAGTTTGGGAAAACTGCCTCCCTATTTTTTTTTTGGGTTCTAAAATTGCCAAGGCGATTTGATCTTTCACACGATCTTTGTAAAATTGTACCCCTTGGGGCAAAAAAACTTTGAGGGGTTTCGGGTTTAGTTGTAAGCCGAACAGATTCTCCTTGATGCCCCTTAAAAAACAAATGCCCAAACCTTCAAATTTCAAAATCTTTGGGGGGTCTAAAAATTCGGGAGGTTCTTGACCAAAACTTTTGAAAAATGCTCCGACCGACTTTCTGTTAATTCACGTCGCTTTGAGAGCGCTGACGATGCGTTTTCCAAAGGATCTTTTTCCACTCAGTTGTCCCAGGAAAAAAAAAACTCAAAATCTTCTTCCCCTTTAAAAATTTCCCTCCCATGTTTTTTAAAAAAATTTAATTTTTTAATTTTGTTTAAAAAAAAAATGGCAAAAAAGCATAGGGTTTCGATTTTTGGGCCCTATAGAAAGCTAAAAAACCCCCTTTTGGCGTGCAGGGAAATAAAGGGAAATTTTTACTGTTCCAAAATTCCATCTACTTTTGGGTCCGATAAAATTCTTACGGTTAATTTCCGGATTTAAGAGGGTTTGATTTGATCGTGCCGGGGTTTCTGCAGGGCTTTATTTTTAAAAATAAAAACTCGTTTCAAAAAACAGCCCAAAACCCCAAAACATTTTGTCCAAAATTTTTGGGACGGGCAATCTTTAAGAAAATTTCTTTTAAAACTTGAGGGCAAGAAGTATTTTTTTTTTAAAAAATTTCCCGACATTTTTTTAAACCCAAATTCGGATCTAGGGCAAAACCGCGAATAAAGGGAAATTTTGCTTTTCAAGGAAACGGAAATGAAAAAGCACTAAAACTTAAAATAGGCGCTAAACCCGCCTCAGGTGCTAAAAGCAGAAAAAAGGGCTTTAGCTGCAAGTTATGCTTTATGGAAATCGTTTTTTTCCTTCCCCTAGATTTTGGGGGTTTTTTAAAAAGGGGCCCCGGGGCCCCAAAATTTTTCAAGGGGGCATTAAAAGCAGATTGTCATATGAACTAACTTTTAATGAATACAAACTTTTAAAACAAAAAAAACCAGACCCCGGAAGAAAAAGTACAGATTTCGACATCCGTTAGATTTTGCCCTTTGTTAGCAACCCTGTTTAGAAAGCTGATGGGAATCAATTTTAAGCCCCAACTACATTTTATTTTCCCAAAAAACGTCCCGCCCACCCATAAACATACCTAAAAGCAGGGCAGACCCCATAGGGAAATTTTTGTTTTAGCTTTCCAGCAAATCGTTTAAAAGGGAATTTTATTTGCGTGTGAAAAATGAAAAAACCTTTCAAAAGGGGAAAAGTGAAAATTTTTTTAAACCCAAAAAAAAAAAAAGTACAATTTTTCGTTTGGGGGGCAGTCCTACCAAACTATCAGCGGATTTAGCCCTTTTTTCATCATTTTGACGAAATAAGAAAATTTTTTGGGGGGGGGGGGGGTAGAAATCCCCCGGTTGACCTTGCGCCCTAAAACCCAAACCCCTTCCCAAAATTGAAAGATTTGAAAAAATTTTTTTTTAACAAAAAAAACGGTTTAGGGTTGCCCAAAGGGGTTTCAACGGAGGATAATCATTTTCCTTTGGAAAAGGGGGGAGAACTGTGAGAGACGTAAAAACATTAAAAATTGAAAAAGAAGAAAAAGGGCCGAAAAAACCGCTTAATGAAACCTTTTTTTTTTAAATATATGATGGGGGCGGAAAATTTAAATTTTAAAAAAGGTAGCGATTACAAGGGGTACTATACAAAATTTTTTTTTTTTTCTTTTTATAAAAAGCAGTCTGTTCGGGTTTTACCCAAAAATGGGGCCCTAAAAGCGCCGCCAAAAAAAGAGATAGCGGGCAATTTTTTATAGAAACCCCTGAAGTAAAAACCCTTTGATTTAAAAAACATTACACAAATGCAACAAAAACTGGGGCAGGAAACCCTTTTAAAAAAACAGCAAAAAACCCAAAAGAAAAGGGATTCTGCTGCCCCCCCCCCCCTTTTAAAGCTGTTACAAAGTCCAAAACTGGAGCATCGAAAATAAGTGCCGCAACAGCAGGGAAAAGAGTGTTGGTTTTCTTAGAACAGGGTTGGTGACCCGCACTTTAAAACCCCTAGGCGGTTTGGGCCCTTTTGCCCCTTGGGCCCGTGTTATTTGCTGTAGGTGCTGCTGGACAAAAATTAAAAAATAAACTCCCAAAAGCACACAGCTATGGTTCAACAAAAAACCCGGGTAAACTTATTGTTTAAAAATGACAAAAATAAAGCGCTACTGACCAAAAATCACGGGTGGGAAAAATTTTAACGTTTACAGGCCGATTTGATGACTAAAAAAGGGCAAAAATTTGAAACTTTTAAAAAGGCAAGGGCAAGTTTTTTTCAACAGCCCGACGCCAGCAAAAAAAAAGGGGGTGCTTTAAAAAAATAAAAAGAAAAATAAACTCTGTTCTAAACAGCTCACATTAAAAATTCCAAAAGGGCCCTTTTTACTTTTAGTTTAGAGTCCCCAAACCAAAAAGACCGTTGATTGGTTTTTGATTAAGTATTTTTTTTTTTTAAATTTTAAATAAATTTTTTGAGTTTTGAAAAAAAGACTCAACATGGCTAAGTTATGAAGGACAAGGGCGAATTTTTGAAGAATGCAAGGGAAAATTTTTTTTAAGAGCACTGAATTTATTTGATTTTTTGAGGGCATTGATCCAGAAGGTACGGGGAAGTGTTGTCATGCTATTTTTTTAAGGTTTAAAATAAACTAACAAAGACCCCCCCAGTTAAAGTTTAAAGTTTGCGTTTTAATTGACTATGTTTAAAAATAAATGAAGAAAATCTAGAATTGGGGTTTTCAAATAAAAAAGCAACTATTTTTTTCCTCTAAAGACTTTAAAGTCTGGTTTTGGGGGAGACGAACTGCTTGCCCCGTTTTTACGTGCTGCTGAAAAGCCAAAAAAGAGAGGGTCTGGTTTTGGGCAGAGGGGGAAAAAATCCCAGAGTCAGATTAAAAAAAGTCCCAAGTATGGGACCGATTGTTTTGGGAAAATCTACATTCCCCAAACCCCAGCATTATTCCCCAAAAAAAACCGTTCCCAAACCCTAAAAATTTCAGACAAAAAATGTTTCATGTGGGGTTTCTCGCAAGGGGCATTATATTCGCAAAAAAAGCAAAAGAATGTCTAACTATCGCCCTTTCATCAATAACTTAACTTTAAATGGGAAAATCCTTTCCCGGGTTTGCGTTTGGGTTCCCCTTGAAACTTTTAAGAACAAAACCAAAAAACCCTAACTGTTAATGGTCTACACATGGGGAAAAGGAAAAAAGATTTGGTTTCCAATTTTAAAATGTCCAAGAACGTCCCCAAAGATTGGGGAGCCCGACAAAAAAACAAAGTTGACTTTTTTAAAATAAGTTTTCACCAGCGGGGCTGCCACATTACACATTTATTCAAAAAAGAGTAAACTAATGCACATACTTTAAAAAATGGGCCAAAAAAGATTTTGCAGAAAAGTTTAACAAGAATGCCCTTTTGTTCAAGCCGCAAGCGAACATAAGAAACATTTTTCGGCCCAGTTGACTGTAATACAGGGAAATAATTACGGGCCCCCCGAAGGCAGTAAAATTTTGTTTTTTAAAAACTGGGAAAAGGATGCAAAAAATTTTCCATACGTATTTACCAAAACTTTGGGGTCGCTTTTGTTCCTTATGAGGGGGCCCGGGCCCCAAAAACTTCGAAAAAAATTTTTAAAGAGTAATCATCAGAAAATTTTTTCATTTTTCCTTCATTATTGCAGGGCGGATGGCCGCTTCAGCACCAGAATTAAATAAGGGCCAAAATGCTGCAGAAACATTCTTAAAACGCATGCCCGCAAGTGCGTAATGGGGCTGTTCAAAAAATCGAATTTTTTTTGAAAATTTATAATGACCCTGAAGATCAAACCGTAGAAATCAGCCACGCAATTTTTGGATTTGCGGTTTTTGGCTAACGCCCCAAGATTTTAAAACCCCCCAGTAAAACCATGGGTCACATTAGTGGGAAGTTTTAAAAGGGGCGGGGCATAACAAAAAGGCAAAAATTTTTTTTTCAAAAATAAAGTTTTTAACCAAAAAAACTGGGAAACTGCCCATCTTCTTTCAAAATGCGAGGTTTTCGGCTCTCATCTTTTATTGCAAAACAAATAACCCCGCCTTCCCGGGTTTTGCATTTCTTGCACAGTCATCAGAAAAGTACAAAGTGTTTTTCCCCTTTTTTAACATTTCCCTTTTTAAAGACCTAAGCAACACATGATGGGTCATTAACATGGCTTTTCTTAAAATCCCGCCCAATAACGGGAAAAAAATTTTGAATCAACTCTGTTAGAAAAAAAGGGTTTTTTTACCTTAGAATACATAACATTTGGGAAAAGGATTTTCGAAGATACCAAAATTTCCCCTAAAAAAGCTTTTTTTTTAGGGCTTAAGGAAAAAAGGACATCCCCCGGGCCCGAATTTCCAGCATGCTCAAGATGCTTGGGAAAAGTTTTAAATTTTAAAAAAGATGGGAACTAACAGACTTTCCCATTTAAAGGGTGATACCTGTTTTTTGGGGGACGTCCCTTTTTAAAAATTTTAGGAAGACCCATGGGAAAAAATTTTAAAACCTTTGGGTTCCCGCGCATTTTCATTTCGGGGCCCGGGGGGAGTTGGGAAAGCTTTTTTTAAAAATTTTTCTGGAGTACAAATTGATTTATTGGGCTGACCCCACAATGATACAGATGATTGAAAACGGATTGCGTGGAGGGGAAATTTGTATGGCGTGCTTTATTAGGGGGAAAACAAAAACAAATAATTGGATCATTAAATCCGGTAAAAGGTCTAATTTTCTTATGTATTTAGATGCAAAAATCTGGGTTTGGGTTGGGGGAATGGGGCAATCGTTCCATTACCAACTTTTAAAATTTTCACAGGGGACAATAAATTTTTCAAAAGGGATTAAAGTTTGGGTTTTAAAAGTTTTTTTAAAGCCTGATCAACCCGCGTGGTTTTATTCTAGGGAAATTTTACTTAGAAATCCCCTATGAAAATCCATGACCGCATAATGGGCTATCCATTAGCAGCAGAAAGTCTAAAGATGGATCCAAGAGAACCCCCCCCCTTTAAAAATTTTTGCCTAAAACTTCGTGGCAAAAAAAAAATTTTGTCTGTTTTTTTAAAAAAGACTTCTACAATTTTTTTTAAGACATTTTTGGGCCCCCCGAAATTTTACACAGTTCATCGAAAAAATTTCCCTTTTTTCCCAAAAACATTTTAAGAAACCATCATCATAAGAAAAACCCCCCCTGTTTTCCCAAACCAAAATTTCCCCAATGCTTTTGAAAAAGGGCTTTTTTAAACTGGGTGAAAAAACAGCTGTTTTGGAAAGGGCTATGGAGAAACCCCACAAGCGTAAAAATTTAGATTAGTCACCAAAAAGAACGAAGCAAAATTAAACTAACTTCAAAAACCCAATTTTTCAGGGGTTTGAAAAATTTCATGATCACCTTTTTGGGCATAATGATGAAAAAAAAAAAAGCAAATTGGACAAAAACCGTTTTTTTCGGGTTTACTGTTTTAGAATTATCAAAAACCTTTGATGTTTGAATTTTTTTTGACTATTTAAGCCCTCGTATCCGATCCCCGAGTACTTTTCACCCAAAACAGATAGTTTTTTAGAAAATTCCCCACTGAAAACATCTATAAAGACATGGAAATCGAAGTGGGTTAAAGGGGCGAGTGGTGGTTTCGGGGCCCGTCCCCATTACCCAAAAAATTCGCCTTTGCATTCAAATTTCTAACAAAAAAGGTTTTTGGGAAAAAGAAGGGTGAAATTTTCTGGAAAGGTAATCAAGGAGAAAGGGGGGTTTAAAGGGCAAAAATGTACAGTATTTGAGCCCGGGAAAATCATTAAGAAAGCAAAGGGAAAATCTCGCAGCGTTGTGCAGTCAAAAATATCACATGACCAAATTTCAAAGAAGCAAGTTTTTGGGCAATAAGACTTTTATTTATGACAACGTAAAACTGCGAACTAATTACATGGGATAACACAACCCGTTTTAACCAAAAAAGTCATTAGATAGGGAAAAAACACAAAACGGGTGTTTTTTTTAATCCAGAGTTTTCATATGCAAAGGGCACTGGAGAACCGCATAAACAGGGGGGGGTTTTAAATTTTTCCCTCAACTTTTGGTTTTAAGATCAATCAAGCTTCATCCAATTCAAATTTTAAAACTTTTCTCATGTTTGCTTGCGAGTTCGAATTTTTTTTTTTATTTTCAAAATATTTTTTTTTTTCCCCAAATTTTGGGGGGGTTTAGTTTTTAGGTGATCTGGATTTATTTAGCATCATTGATTTAATCCCCAAAATGGGTTTTCCCTTAAAAGCAAATTTCCCGCATGAAATGATTCCCCTTTTCAAATTTTTAAGGTTTTCCTTTTCCCTTTTTGTTTTGTTCTGCATTTTCCCTTTTGACTTCCATTTTTTAAAATCAAAATTTTACGAAATTAATTAAAGCGGAAAATGTGTCTGGCGGAATTATTTTGCAGTTCTTCTTTCACAAAAGACTTTGAGGTCGGTTGGTTTTTTTTTGTCAGTTTCTGTAAAATAATTTCAGGGCGGATTCCTTTTTCCCAAATTTTTTTTATTTCATATTGGGTCAACCTCCAAACTGGTCGGGGCCCTAATGCGAGTTTTCCCCCTTTCCCCTTCTCCCGGGTAAAAAAAGGGAAACCCACTTTCAAACCCAAAATAAAAAGTTTGCTTGGGGGGTTTCTGGGGTCCCTTTAGCAACATTTATTGTTTTTTTTTTGATTGCTTTTTACTGGTTTTTTGCCCTTTAAATTCTTCATTTTTCATTGCGGCCCCCCAAAATGAGGGCAGTCTTTTAAAACCCCCTTCTGTTTTTGCGAGAATTGTCAATCACTCTCTGTTTATACTGGTAGGGGAAAAGTCTTTTTGGGGACTTTTGTTTTTGTTTTCAACCAAAAAACCTTTTATCTGTGAACTCCCAATGCCTCTTTTAATTAAATCAAGTTTTAACAAAAAATTGGGTTTTTACTTGGGCCCCTTTTAAAATTTTTTTCCCCATCGACTTTAATCTTTCCCAGGGTAAGTTTAAAGGGCCTCGTTGGTAAATCAAATTGTATACGACAGCAACAGCAGAAGCACTCTTTTGTGTTAAGGGGTTTTCCCCCCTTTATATCTTTAAGCTAGGGCAAAGACTGTAAGTGCTACTTTAAAACTTTTTCGTTTTAAACCTATCAGAGGGTAAAAAATAGAAGACCATTTGAAAGGGGGTCGTTTGGAGTTTTGTTCACCAAAATGGCCCGGGCTTTTGTATTCCGGGCTAGGGGGAGGTAAAAAAAATTTGCCCAAAAAGCTTTTTTAGATAACCATTCTTTTGCTGTTTGTTCACTGAAAATCCAGCTGCCCTTGGGTTGCTTTTGTATTGCTGTGTACCCCCCAATATTCCTTTTGGGGGAATAATAATTTTTTCTTTTTTTTTCAGCCAATATTGCGCAAAAAAAATACACGACAGTCATACCAACGACAATAAACCCATTTCTTTTCCTCTTTTTTTTTTTCTGATGGTTTATAAAAGTCCCGAATTTTGGTGGGGGGCAATGGGCCTGGGGCTGGTTTGCCCGTTACTTTGATAATTTCTTTTAAATTTCTTGGGCAACATTTTTAAAAGTTAACTGCATGGGGGCCCCCGTTCTTTCAGGGGTCAAATTTTTAAAATCTAATGCTCAAGTCCCCTGCCTTTCATAGGCGTCCCTTTTGCAGCTGCTAGTTTTCCCATAGCTTTGTTATGGCCTTTTTCTCTCGCCGTCATCCCGCCCCGTTTTTCTAAATCAAAATTTCTTTCCGTAAAAAACCAAACGCATTCACCACACGCCGCCTATCATTATTGGGGAGTTTAAAGCCATTTTTTTAAAATTTTATTTTTTTTCTTTTCATATTTAAAAATTTTCCCGGAATTATTCCTTGCTTGACTAGAAAAAAACTTTCGTGGCAACCGAAGCTTTTCAATGATAGCCAAACAGCTTTGCTGAATCCCCAAAGTCAAATTTCCCAAATCTGCGGTTTAATTTTAAAAAAGCTTTTCCAAGATTTAGTATCCTACACTTTTGGGCCCCCAATTTAAAAGCAGAATGGTATACCAAAGGGTTGCAAAAAGTTTTTTCGGGGGCTCATTTTTTTGAAAAAAAAAATAAATTTTAAATTAAATTTAAAAAAAAATAACAAAGGGGTATCTACTCAGTACAGGGGGGGCCAAAACCCTTTCCGAACTAATTTAAGACCCCAAATTAAAAAAAACAAATATTATGCCCAAAAAAAGGAAAAGGGGTGTATTTTTTTGGGAGCATGTTTGGGGGAAAAAAAACAGTTCCCCGGAACCGAATTTAGCATTGAACAGATTAACAAAAAGTCGCCCCAAGACATTATAAAAATATCTTTAAAAGGGGATTAAGCGCAGCTGGGGTCGAGAATGGTTAAAAAAATGTGGGGGAAACGGCTCTTTGTTTTTTAACTAAAAATATTTAGAAAATTTGTCCCCTTGATTCTTTAACAAGATCTTACGTTATTTAAAGCAAATCCCAATTTTAACAAAGGAAAATTAAGTCTCTAGGGGGTGATTTTTTATTACAGATTTGGAAAAATTGTTATCGCCCCTTTTCATGGGATTTTTTACTTTTAATTTATATAGATTTTTTTTTCCCCCTTTAAAAGGAAAAAGGGCCGGAAAACATCAGAACAGAATCAGGTGGGGGAAAGTAACCAAGCCAGAAAATCAGCCCCGGAAAAAAACCCCGAAACCCGGGGGGGACCAGTGAAAAGAATCCTCATCCCGGGGGTGTTAAAGCCAAAGGGAAAAAAAAAACAAATGGAACAGACAAAAAAAAAAATTTAAAGTTTCAGCATCCTTTTAAAACAAAAACGCCGCCCCCCCCCCAGAACCAAATTTGGGTTTAATGGGTGGCTAAAAAAACTCCATGCGATAAAAAAGACCTACAGCACCAAAGGGCTTCAGGAAAAATTGAACTTAAAACCTGTTGCCCTTTTTTTGGGGCCATTTTTCTGCTGTTGGGGCGGTTTTTTAAAGGTTATAAAATATATAAAACAATTTGGGAACAGAAAAAGAAAAAAATCAAAAAAAAACTGAGCCCCTAAAAGCAGAAAAAACACCAGCACGCCAAAACCACCATAACAAAAACCCCCATTTTGACCATTTGAAATGAAATAATATTTTAAAATTTTTTTTTAAAAATAGGGTCAAGGCCTTATAAAAAAGAAAGAAGTCAATAAATAAAGACCTGGAGTCTATAAAAAGACAAAATTTCCCTTTGACCCGAAATTTTAAAACAAAGCGGTGTTTTCTTCCGGGTGTAAGACCTTCCCCTTAAAAAACTATGCAGAAAACGCCGAGCAAAACATACCAAAGAAACACGTTTTTTTTTAGGCGTGTGTGTACTATATTAAAACATCTAAAAAAATTTTAAATAAAAAAATTTGCTTGTATTTTTTTTATAATTATAAGATAAAATTAAAAAGAACTTGGTTGTCCTTTAAAAGGGTGACTTAATAAGAACTTTTAAGAACTTTATTCCCAAAAACTTTAAAAAAAAACTTTAAACAAGAAATTATTAAGAATTAATTAAAAAAATTGGGGCAACTTAATTTTAAAAACTTAGAAGTAACTTTAAATAAGAAAAATTGGGGATAACTTAGAATGACTTAAGGAAAAACTTTGAAAAGTAACTTAATAAGAACTTAAGAATAACTTTTTAAAAAATTAAAAAGGAACTTAGTGTTGCATGCGTGGGTGGGGGGGGGGTGGGGGGGGTGGCATGCGGGGGTGGGGGTGTTTCATGCGTGGGGGGGGGTTTTTGCTGGTGGGGGGGGGTGGGGTGTGTGGGTTTGGGGTCACCGGCTTTTTATTATTTGTATTTTTAAACCACTTGGTTGGGAAGACAGTGCTTGCGTTTTTTCATGAAATTTGGGTCTTTTTTTGCAATTCAAACCCGCCGCCAAGTGGGCCCCCAAAAATTTTATACCACCCCCCCCTCTTTTTTTTCCAGGGGTTGGGGCTGGGATTGGGAGAGTTACCTTTGTGTTTTTTTTTTTTTTTTTTTTTTAAAACTGCTTTGGCCCAAACTAAAAAGGGAGCCCAAAAAATTTTTTAAAAGGGCGTAGACAGCAAAAACGCCAAAACAGCAAAAAAAATCTGATCCCCCTGTGATAACCTTTGACCGCTCTAGGGTTTTAAGCGGTGGAACGTTTAAGAAACGGGCCTTTCCCCCTTGACCTTGACCGCTCAGGGTTTTTGCGCTAAAAAAACGGGTTGCCACTGTAAAACCCTTTTACCGCTCAGGGTTTAAGCGCTAAAGAAACGGCTTGCCACGTGACCTTTGACCGCTCAGGGTTGGGGGGCCCCTTGGTTTTCTCTTTACTGCTGGGGGACTTTTTAGAGGGGTGTGTTTGGGGGGTTGAATTTGGTTTTTTGTCCGGGGTAATAGTCCCAAAAAATTTTTAATCTCCCACTGCTTGAAAAAATTAAATACAAATCCTTCCTCATAGAGGGAAACCTTTTTGAAAGAAAGACCAATGTAAAAACCCTTTTTGCTTTTGGATTTAAAAAACGACAAAACTCTCTTTGTTTTCGAGAAAGTAAGGGGGTATCCCTACATTGTCTTCAAACCCCCCATTCCCCCCTTTTTTTAGTATGCGCCCCACTGTTTTTTTTGTGAAAAGGCCCTTTAAGGGCTGTTCTAAAAGCCAACCTTTTTGCAAGTTAAAACACATTGTTGTAGCTTCCCCGCCTTTGAAGCTGCCCTTTCCCCTCCTTCAGTTTATCAAAACAACGAACCCAAAGTTATTTTTCCCCTGCCCCAAAAAAAAAAAAACTTTTTTCCTAACTGTCATTCCCCCCTTCAAAACCCCTTTTGTTTTCAAATATTGGTGGAGTTCTTCTGGTGTCCCCTCTTTTGTTTTTTTCTTTTTCTCCAAAACAAAACCGATAGCTTTCTTTTTGGGGTCTAGGGAGGGCAGGGGAGTTTCTTTCTTGATGAAGGGCCCGCCACTCTCAACTCATCCAAAACCCCTAAGAAATTGTGTTGGTACTCAACATGCTCGTCAAGTAATTTTCAGCTTTGAAAAACTCCCCCTGCTTTTGTTCGGGCCCGGGCAAAAAATTATATAAAACAAAAACCCAAACCCGCACAAAAAACCCTGTAAAAAAACTTCCCCCCAAAAAACACCCACCCGTCCTTCCCAGGGCTTGCTGAAGTGGCGCAGGCCAAAAAAACACCTTTTTTCACTTGAAAAACTCCGCGTCTTTCTGCCGCCCCAGTCCCCCGTTTCGCGTGATGAATTGGGGTTTTGGGGTTCGGCTGAAACTTTGCCAAAAATAATTTTCTTCAACGAGCAACAAAACCTTTTAAAAAAAAAACAATTTGTTTTCCCCCCCAAACCGGTTTTTAAAATAACACACCCCCCGCACAAATAAAAACCCCCTGCTCCCCCGAAAAGTCAGCGAAAAAAAAGTGTGGGTTACCCTTTTCATGTGAGCCCGCCGGGCTTTCGCTTAAAAAAGGGGATTGCCAGGGCCGAACAGCCCCTACCGCGGGGGGTAGGACAAAAAGTTCTAAAATTGGGTGTAAAAGCCCCAGGGAGGGAAAGGGAAGGGGGGTGAAGAGGAGGGGGGGGGAGGGAGGGGCAGCAGTATTTATTTTTTGGGGCCCTTTTGGGTGTTAAGTGCCCCCGTCTCTGTCTCTTGTGTGTGGGCCTCTGTTGTGAGGGCCCTGTTGGGATTGTGTGTGTGTGTGTGTGGGGTTTTTGTGGGGTAAGTGCGTGTGTGTGCCCTGTAGTGTATTGTTTGTGTTTTTCAAAGGGAGAAGGGGTTTTTGTTTGTGTGTGGGGGTGTGGTTATATATAAAGTTGTAGCTGATTCCATGTCTTTTCCCCACAATTTAATCTATAAAGCGTTGAAAAAGAATTTTTCCCATTCCAAAAAAATTTTTTTAACTTAGAATTTCCCCCCGGGGAAATAAAAAAACCCCCAAAATGCTGGGCAGGAAAGGCCGGGAACAAACCCAAAATTAAAAACTTACCCCGCCACCCGCAGAGCAGGGTCCTTGACACCCCCCCCTGAAAAGAAAACCGTGGGAAACAGACACCGTTTTTTATATGAAAACGCGTTTTAGTCACGGGGCCCCTTTTCCCTTTCGTTTCTCTATGGGGGCGTGTTCAGGTTTTGGGGTACTTTTCCTACCTACTCTCTGAAAAAACCCTTTTGTAAATTAGTATTAAAAACGGTAAAACCCCGCACAATATGTTTTTTGTAGGGTCGTTATTTTTTTGGGAAAATTTTCAAGAAAAGGGAAAAGGGGGCTTTTTGGCCATTTCGCCCAAAAAAATTTGGGGGTTTAAGCAAAATGAGCCAGGGTTGGTTTTAAAAAACTGTTTTCTAAAAAACATTTAAAGGGGAAAAAAGGGGGTGCCGCGCACACAAAAACCCCACACACACACACAACCAACACACCACACGCACACCACGCACGACGCAAAGCAAACCCCGCACACCCACCACAAAACACACAAAACACACCCCCACACACACACACACACCCCACACCCACACAAACCGTTTTCTCCCGAAAGAGTCCAAACCAGCGGAAAGAAAAGGGGCCCAGGAGCAGGGAAAGTGAAAAAGCGCTCCTTGAAGAAGGGTTTTGATGGTCACCCTTTTGCTGCTGCTAAGGATTTCGTTTTAAAAAATAAAATTTTCCTGTGTGTGTGGTGTTTTGTGTGTGTGTGGGGGTGTGCGTTTCGTGCGTTGCGTGCGGGCGTGCGTGGTGCGTCGTGCGTGGGCGTGCGTTTCGTTCGTGGGGTAGAAATTTCCCCGCGCGCGCGCGCGGGGGTGTGTGTGTGTGTGTGTGTTTTTTCCTTTGGGTTTTTTTTTTTGACAAACCTCTTTTCCTCTCTCCCTCTCTCTCATCTCTCTTCTCTCTCTCTCTCTCCCTCTCTGTTTTTTTTTTTTTTTTTTCATTCAGCTCCTGATGGAAGCTTCCCCGAACTACGGAACCCCGGGTCCCGTTTTACATCAAAAAAGGGTTTCATGTCCCAAAGTAGCCCCGCTCCTAAAATACTTTTTTTTTTTTTATAACAATTCTCGTCTCTGTCTCTCTGTTTGTCTGTCTGTTGTCTGTCGGGCTTTCCTTTTTTTTTGTGCCTGGTTTTCTATCTTCTGGGCCCCCCTCTCCCTTTTCTCTCTCTCTTCTCTCTCTCCCCTCCCCTTCTCTCCCCCCCTTTTCTTTCAACTCTTTTCTCTTCTCTCTTCCCCTCCCCCTCCTCTTCTCTCTCCCCTCCTTTTCCTTCCCCTCCCTCTCTCTCAGTCCTTTTGCCTCCGTTTTATCTTAATTTGTGTGTCTGCCTGCCCCTCTCAGTGGTTTTAAAAACGTCAAGAAACCCATTTCTTCACCCGCCCCCACCCCCCCCTTTTTTTTAACCTTTTTTTTTAAAAGTTAAATTTTAAACGAACCATTTTTATTTCAGGCAAACGCTCATGTCGTGCCCCAACCAGCAACCCTAGTAACAAACGGTAGAATAACGATTTGTTATTTTACTAAAACCCTCCATTCTTGATCATCCCGTTCCCCTAACAAAAATTCAAGATCTATGGTTTGTCAACCAGCTCACTAGAAAATCATGTCACCATTTTGTCAGAGAGGAAACAATCAGCACTGATAAGTAAAAAAAGCATCCCATTGTCTATTGAAAAACGGTGTTCCCACAAGGGTTTTGTCCTGGGGACCTTTTTTATTTAGTTTTTATTAAATTTTTTTTAACTCCACATTTTAAAATTTAAAAAAAGGCCCTTTAAAAATTTTTTTTATAATTTTAAAAAAACATTTTTTTTTTTAACCTAAAAAAAAATTTTTTTTTTTAATAAGGGGGTTTTAAAAACGAAAAAAAAAAATTTTTTTTAAAATTTTTTTTAAAAGAAATTTTAAATAATTAAAAATTTTCATTTTTGGGGTAATCCCCAAAACCCCTTTACACGTTTACCCTTAAAAAGTTTTGAATAAAACAATTAATGGGGGTTTCCAAAAACGCAATTTTTCATTTGTTTTATTTATTCCAAATTAAAATTTGGCCCCCTGGGGTAAACGACCCCATTTTCCTTTCCAAAAAACACCTTCCCTTTGGGTTTTGGTTTAATTTTTGTTTTTGGGTGTTGTTTAAAGTGGGGAAGGAAAAGGGAGGAGAGAGCGAGGGGGGGGGGTTTTGGGGGGGTTTTGGGGTGTTGTGTTTGGTTTTAAAAAAACAAAAAATAAATTAGAAAACGGGGAAAGGGTAAACAGAAAAGGAAATTTTTTTGAAGGGATAAAAAGAAGTTTTAAAACAAGGGGAAATCACAAGGAAAAAAAAACAATTCAATTTTTCCCCTAAAAAAACAACCTTGTTTAAAGGAGGGGGGGGGGTGCTTGGGGGAACCCCCCAATATATGGTCCATGTTCCATGCTTTTTCTACCAAACACACCCACTAAACCGCACATAGACAGCCAGGGAACACAACCGCAATTCTTTTCTTTTTTTTTTCTGTGCTTTTCCCGGGGCCCTCAAAAAAAAACACACAAAACATCCCTCATCCCAATAAAAAATAAAAACACACATGGAGCACACCCCAATAGGGGGTTTTAAAATATAATATAATTATTATATTTAAAATATATATATTTCTTATGTTAAAGAAAACTTTTTTATGTCCCAAGATTGAAAAATAGGGGGGATAAGTATTCCCAAACTCAGTGGGATTTTTTTTCTGCCAACAAAAAAGAAAGTGCTTTAGAGGGTTTAATGGGGAATTTAAAAAATGCTTCTTTAAAAAGAAACCTTTTAAAAAACCCTTTTAGCCCCAGGGGGGGACAATTTTCCAATGGGGAGGAAACTCCCCTAAATATAACTCCCCGGCCAATAAACCCGGGATTTTAAACCGATTTTTTTCTCCATGGGGACCCCTGAAAAAAGGGGACCCGGACTCCTATCCTTTTTTGGTTTTAAAAAATGCTTTTCCCAGAAAAATACGGAGTGCAACAACCCTTTGTATGTTTGTTGAAGTTTCAAAAAAAAAAAAAAAACCAAAAAGTGCCACCCCAAAAGCAAAAGAAAATCAATTTAAAGCAAAAAAAGCTACATTTTTTGTGAAAAAATAGAAAAAAAAAAAAAGATAACCTCTTTAAAACACAATCTGGGGCCATTCTTTTGGAAAGAACCCCAAGGGGAAATAAATTACAATAAACTTTAAAAAAATTCCCGGGGTAAATAAACCCGGCCCCTTTTCCCCCAAATTACAGAGCAGCTTTGGGGTTCAAGACTACAAGAATATTGAATTTTTAAACAAAGGGAAACCTTTTGCTTAGATTTAAAAAATAGGGGAGATAAAACATTCATATCTGCAGGGAAAAAATTTTGGCCTAATAAAAAATATGTTTCTTGAGTGGGTTTAATGGGGGAAAAACCCAAAAAAATGCTTTCAAAAAAAGAGCCTTCAGCAAACTAATAGCCCAAGAGGGGTACTCACCCAAGGGGAAAAACTCACTAAAAATATAACTCCTTTTCAGATACCGATAAATTTAAAAACCCGAGTTTTTCTCCTCATGACCACGGAAAAATGGTTTAAATTTGGGCTCCTCTGCCTTTTCGGTTTTTTTGAAGAATCCAGGCCCCGAAGAAACTGCTGAAGGGTTTTTTTGAAAGCAAAATTTTATTATATATATAAATATATATATATTATATATATAAAATATATATATATATATATATAGTTTTAATATAAAAATATATAATATATAAAATTTTATAAAAATATTATATTTATAAAATATATTTTATATTTAAAAAATATATATTAAAAAATATAATTATATATATATAAAATATATTTATATAAAATAAATACATAATATTTTTATTGGGGCCGCACGCCAAAAAGTTTTTCACAGGGACTGTCTTTCATGGAGCACAACCCAAAGTGTGTGTGGGTGTGTTGGGGTTTGTGTGTGTGTGTGTTGTGTGTGTGTTTTTTCCAGAATTGTTTAAAGTGTTTTCTTTTGTTATAGGGTTCGAAGACAACTCCAGGCTCACACACAAAACGTTTTTGGGTTTTTCAGTCAAATTTAAAAGTTCCCAAAATTTTAAAATCCTTTGCAATTGTAGATATTTTTAAGGGAATGGTGGGGGGGTTTTTTGGGTTTTGTCTTTTCTTTTTTTTTTTCCTTTTTTGGGGGGGGGGGGAGGAGGGGGGGGGGAGAGTGGGGAATTTGGGGTGGGTTTTTGTATTGTATGGATAATTTTCTAATATATGTCAGTATTTTTAATTGGGGTGAACAATCTTAATGTGGGTGTCAAAACGCAAGAAACCCGTGATAACACTTTTTTTTACCCATGGCTCCATGCCAAAAGGTTTATCTCTTTTTCCTTCACGATGGGGGAAAAAAGGGTTAAAAAAAATTAATCTTTTTTTTGCACTATAACGCTGTTTTTTTAATACCAAAGGGTGGTAAATAAGTGGGGCCCACCGTTTTTTTTTCCAATCCCCGTTTTTTTCCCCAAAAACTCTGCCCAGAAAACCGGGTTTGGTTTTAAATTGGGTTAAAGGGGTTCACCATATAAACCCAGTGAGTGCGGGGAGCCAACCAGTCTCGAAGGGAAAATTTCCCGGGTAGTTTCGGGCCCACCCAGGCCCGGCGACGAGGAATCAAAATTTGTTTGCTTGACAGCCAGGTTTTGTTGATTAGTTAACAAATTGGGGGGTCTAAATCGAAATCGTTTTTTCCCCCCCCTTTTGGCGTTTGTAACTTCTCCCCCGCCAGTGAAAAGTTTCGTGTTTTTAAAAAAAAAAAAAGAGGAAACATTCATGGTTTGGGTATGCTTTTAATTTTTCTACGGGTAAGGGTAGTAAATTATCATTTAAAACCCCCACCGAATAAAAGAAAAAAGCAGCTGTGATCGAAATTTGGGCCAAAGGTTTAAAGCTTTGTTATTGTTTTTAAAAAAGGGGGAAAAAAAAAAAGTTTTTTGTTTATTCTTTGCCCAAAAGGGGTTTCGATGAAAAGGGTCCGAGGGAGCGATGGAAAAAGTCGTGTGTTTATGGTGTGCCTTTAAAATTTTTTTGATTTTTTAAACCCTTGGGGTGCCAAAAGGGGAAAAACCCTTTTAAAAAACTGATGGGGGACTGAAAGGAAACCCCTTTTCCTATGTATTTGCTGGGGAACCCGTGGGAAGAATAAAACCCTTTCCTTTTTATCTATTTTTTACTGATGGATAGGGGAAAGTATGGAAACATCCAAAAAATTACATTTTTTTGGGTAGATGCTTTCTTTGATAAATGGGAAAGTATGGAAAGGGATGCTGAGAGTTTATTTAAAGGCCAGCTTATGCTTTTGTTTTTGTTTTGGGGGATGCCCGTGAACATTTACCCGGGGGTTAAACAAGAATGCGCAAAATTGTGTATGTAAATTTTTGGGGTGGATATTTTATAATGGGGGGAATGGTTTGGGTTTTTGAAAAAAAAAAAAAATGAAAAAAAAGGAAAAGAATGGGAAAAGAACATTTGGGACTTTACTCTCTCTTCTCTCTTCTCTCTCTCTCTCTCTCTCTCTCTCTCTCTCTCTCTCTCTCTCTCTCTCTCTCTCCCTCTCTCTCTCTCTCTCTCTCTCTCTCTCTCTCTCTCTCTCTCTCTCAGTGCCTCTGCCTCCGTCTATCTGAATCTGTGTGTCTGCCTGCCTCTCTCAGTGGTTTAAATCGTCAAGAAATCTATACTTCACCAGCCCCCACCGCCCCTTTTTTTTAACCTTTTTTTTTATAGTCTATTTCATACGAACCATTTCAGTTTCAGAGCAAACTGCTCATGTCGTGCTGAACCAGCACCCATAGTAGACAAACGGTAGAATAACTGATGTTGTTGATTTCACTAAAACCGTCCATGTGCTTGATCATGCAGTTCCACTAACAAGAATTCAAGATCTATGGTTTGTCAACCAGCTCACTAGAACTCATGTCACCTTCTGTCAGAGAGGAAACAATCAGCACTGATAAGTAGAAAATAGCATCTCCATTGTCTATTGAATACGGTGTTCTACAAGGTTCTGTCCTGGCACCTTTATTATTTTCAGTTTTTATTAATAACCTTCCTTCATTTCTGACGGTAGTATGCGACACACGGCTGTACATGTTTTTCAGTGACACGGTAAATGAACTGTTGCATGACACCGTAAAGACACCGTATCTGCTGACAGTAGGGCGTGTTTAACACGAACAAGGACGCAATTTCCTTCATTCTGTCTTCAGCTGATTTCCCAAATCATAAAAGTGGTTGTGCAGCTCTGGTGGTAAGTCCGAGCCGATTATACTCGTTGACTCTAAAAAGTGATAATATAACATATAATGGAGATTCTACTACGTCATTATTTCATTGTTTTTGAGTTACAATCGAATATGTATAATATGCCATCGCTGGGAGCAGCGACCTCGAGTAGCCTCCACGCACGCGCATGTGTGTGTGTGTGTGTGTGTGTGTGTGTGTGTGTGTGTGTGTGTGTGTGTGTGTGTGTGTGAGAGAGAGAGAGAGAGAGAGAGAGAGAGAGAGAGAGAGAGAGAGAGAGACAGAAGAGTCCTGTAGATGTGTGTGTATGTGTATGGGTTCATAAAAATGTAAGTACATAAAAAAAATATAATCTTGACAAGGGTATTCAGCAGAGGATATACTGAAGGATACACAGACTACGAATTTTTAAACAAGAACACAGGAACAAAATGCAATTCCTTCGTATACACTGTTACGGATGGGGTGCTTGGTGCTTGTGACTCTCCCAGATATATGGATCCATGTTCATGCTTTGCTACCACACACACCCACTAAACCGCACATAGACAGCCAGGCAACACAACCGCAATTCTTTTCTTTCTTTTTTTTCTGTGCTTCCTGGGCCATCAAACACACACACAAAACATCATCATCAATAAACATGAATAACACACATGGAGCACACCCCAACTAGGGGTGTAATATATATATATATATATATATATATATATATATATATATATATTATATATTCTATGTTAAAGAAAGCTTGCTTTTATGTCTAAGATTGAAGGAATAGGGGGAGATAAGTATTCATATCTGCAGTGGTAGTTTATTCTGCCTAACTAACAGTACGTGCTTGAGAGGGTGAATGGGGAATAATAAATGCTTCTTTAAATGAGCCTTCAACAAACTTATAGTCTCCCAGGGGGAGACAATCTCCAATGGGGAGGAAACTCACTAACATATAACTCCTGGCCAGATACCGGTATTTCGAAACCTGATTGTTTCTCCATGGTGACCGCTGAAAGTGGTGACTGGACTCCTATGCCTTTTCGGTTTTAAGAAGAATGCTATCCCAGAAAAATACTGGTGTGCAACACCGTAGTATGTTTGTTGAGTTTTCAAAAAAAAAAACAACCACCAAAAGTGCCACCCTAAGAAGCAAAAGAAAATCATGAAAGAGCAAAACAAGCTACATTTTCTTGTGAAAAGTAGAAAATATAAAAGATAACCTCTTAAGACACAAGTACTGAGGGCCAGTTCTTGGAATGAATCCGCAAGGGACTAAATTACAATAAACTAATAAATTCCAGGGATAAGTACCGAGCACCATTCCAGCAACTTACAGAGCAGCTTGGTGTTCCAATGACTACAAGAAGTATTGAATTATAAACAAAGCTAGCTCGTATGTCTTAGATTGAAAAAATAGGGTGAGATAAGCATTCATATCTGCAGTGGTAGATAATTCTGCGTAACTAACAGTATGTGCTTGAGTGGGTGAATGGGGAAAAACCAAAATAAATGCTTCTCAAAATGAGCCTTCAGCAAGCTAATAGTCTCCAAGAGGGATACAGTCACCAATGGGGAGAAAACTCACTAACATATAACTCCTGGTCAGATACCGATATTTCGAAACCTGATTGTTTCTCCTCAGTGACCACGGAAAGTGGTAATTTGACTCCTCTGCCTTTTCGGTTTTAAGAAGAATGCCAGCTGAAGAGCTTGCTGAAGGCTCATTTTGAGAAGCATTATATATATATATATATATATATATATATATATATATATATTATATATATATATATATATATATATATATATATATATATATAATATATAAATATATTATAATATATATATATATAAATATATATATATTATATATATATATATATATATATATATATTATATATATATATATATATATATATAAATAAATACATATATATATATATGTGTGCCGCACGCCAAGAGTTTGTCACAGGCACTGTCTACATGGAGCACAACCCACGTGTGTGTGTGTGTGTGTGTGTGTGTGTGTGTGTGTGTGTGTGTGTGTGTGTGTTTTCCAGAATATGTTTATGTGTTGCTTGTGTTATAGATGCGAAGACATGCGTCCAGGCTCACACACAAAACGTTTGGTTCTAGCAGTCAAATTAATAGTATCAACATTAAAATCCTTAGCAATTGTAGATATTTTAAGTAATGGTGATTTCGCTTTTGTCTTCTCTTTTCTTTTGTCGGCTTTTTTGGGGGGGAGGGAGGAGGGGGAGGTGGAGAGTGGGGATGGGATGGGTGGGTTGTATTGTGATGGATAATTACTAATATGATGTCAGTATTGTATTGGGATGAACAATCATTAATGTGATGTCAATACGCAAGTACCAGTGATAACACTTTTTTTTACCCATGGCTCCATGCAAATGGTCATCTCTTTTTCCTTCACGATGGGGAAAAAAAGGGTGAAAAAATATTAATCTTTTATTGCACTATAACGCTGTTGTTTAATACCAAGTGATGGTAAACTAAGTGTGGCGGACCGTTTTTTGTCCAATCACAGTTTTTACAATAACTCTGCTAGAAAACCGGTTGGTTAAGTTGGTTAACTGGTGTTCACCATATAAACGAGTGAGTGCGGGCAGCCAACCAGTCTCTGAAGAAATTCCGGCTAGTTCGCCTACCCAGGCCAGGCGACGAGGAACTCAATTTAGTTGCTGTGACAGCCAGGTATGTTGAGTTAGTTAACAAATTGAGGGTCTAAATCGAAATCGTTTCTCCCCACGGTTAGGCGTTTGTAACTTCTCCAGCGCCAGTGAAGAGTTTCGTGTTTCAAAAAGAAAAGAGAGGAAACATTCATGGCTTTGCTATGCTTTTAATTTGCTACGGTGTAAGACTAGTAAATTATCATTAAACCTCCACCGAATAGAAAGAAGAAGAAGCATGCTGTGATCGAAATAGGACATGGTTTATGCTTTGTTATTGTTTCAAAAAGGGAAAAAAAACAAAGTTGTTGTTTATTCTTTGCCAAAGGGTTACGATGATGAGCTCCAGAGGTGAGCGATGGAAACTGTCGTGTGTTTATGGTGTGCCTAAATTTATTTGATTTATACCTTGGGATGCCAAAGGGAAATCCTTCTAAATACTGATGTGGGGAGCTGAATGGAAACCTTTCTCATATGTATGTATTGCTGATGGATACCAGTGATGAATAACCTTTCTCTTATGTATTTATTACTGATGGATAGGAATGTATGGAAATCACTCCAACAGTTACATTGTTTTGATAGATGCTTTCTTATGATAAATGGGAATGTATGGAAAGCATGCTGAGAGTTATATAAAGCCAGCTTATGCTATGTTATGTTGGGTGATGTCTAGTGAACATCTACCTGGTGTTAAACAAGAATGCGCAAAGATTGTGTCATGTATTTGAGATGGATATTGATAATGGAGAATGGTTGCTTTTGATGAAAATGAAAAAAAGAAGATGAATGAAAATGACTACCGGATTTACACAGGTCACTCAGCTAGGAATAGCCTTACTTGGAGCTTTCAACAGA
The DNA here is from genome assembly GCA_018398815.1 of Conus ventricosus. Taxonomy (NCBI): domain Eukaryota; kingdom Metazoa; phylum Mollusca; class Gastropoda; order Neogastropoda; family Conidae; genus Conus; species Conus ventricosus. The sequence goes on along the minus strand of CM031624.1, from coordinate 4,717,212 downwards.
CCTCCGTCTGTCTTCTTCAGCGGTGGTGTGGCTACTGGGTGAACTGGCGTTCAGTGCACACGACCACGGGTCCAATTCTGGTCATGTGACTGAACGATGAGGGTGTTGTACACCGATGGCAAGGTGTGTCTGCCCCGGTCCCGGTTGAGTGTGGGGTTGTTGGCGGCAATATGTATAGCCTCCTTCACCCCACGCTGAAACCATCTACTGTCACGGTCGAGAACGCTGATGTTTTCATAATCGAACTGATGTTGGGCGTGTAGGTGGGCGCCTACTGGTGATGATTCCCTTTTGTGTTCTGTCAAGCGTTTTCGAAGGTTTCTCTCAGTTTCCCCGACATAGTTTTCTTCACAGTCACGACAGTCTATTTGGTAGATTACTCCAGACTTGTCCAGTTTGTCAGTTTTGTCCTTGGGGCCGACCAGCTGGCTGCGGATGGTGTTAATAGGTTTGGGATGTATGGAGACACCGGTTTTCCTGATCTTCCTGCTCAAGGCTCCCGTCACACCGCGGACATAGGGGATGGTGACATGTCTTTTACGCCTGGTTTGGTCTTGTTTGGTGGTAGGATGCGGTGTGATCTTCTTGCCAGCTGGGATGTTCCACGCCCACTTCTCATAGCCTGATATGGTGAGAACCAGTTTGAGGTGTTCCATTTCCTGGTCTTTGGCATCCTGAGTAGAGCAGATGGTGTTGGCCCGATGAGTGAGGGTGCGTATCACTCCGAGTTTGTGTTCCAGTGGCTGGTGGCTTTCGAACTGTAGGTTCTGGTCGGTGTGGGTAGGTTTGCGGTACAAACTGAAGGAGAGGCTGTCCTCTGTCCGTGTGATAAGTGTGTCCAGCATGGCAATCGAGTTGTTCTCCTCCCCCTTACGAGTGAATTTGATCGCAGGGTGTTGACTGTTCAAATGATTGGTGAAGTCTTCCACCAGCTCCCTCTTGAGGATGGTCATGGTGTCGTCCACATAGCGGCCCCAATAGCGTGGAGGAGAATGGTAAGACGCCAGGGCCTTCTCCTCGAAGTCCTCCATGAAGAGTTGGCTACAGTGGGGCTGACTGGAGAGCCCATGGCTGCTCCTGCGGTCTGCTGGTAGAAATTACCTTGGAACGTGAAGTAAGTGGTGTTGAGACAGCAAGCCAGGAGTTCAAAGATGCTGTCCACGGAAAGTGTAGTACGTTGGGGCAGAGTGTCGTCAGCCTGGAGTCTTGCTTTGATGATGTGGATGCTTTCTTCGACGGGGACACTGGTGAACAATGCCGAAACATCATATGATGCCAGGCATTCATCAGGAGAAAGGGTGTAGTCTGCCAGTTTCTGGACAAAGTCCGCACTGTTGATGATGTGGTGTTCTGTTGTGCCAACCAAAGGAGACGGGATGTCTGCCACAAATCTCGCCGTCTCATACATGAGGGAACCTCTGGAAGCAACTATGGGACGGAGAGGGACGTCTTTCTTGTGCACCTTAGGAAGGCCGTAAAACTTGGGGACATCAGTGGTTGGTGGGTACAGTTTTCTGTAAACCTTCCACAATAAATGAAAACGTTTTCTCTTGAGAGGTAGTGATTTTGTAAAATGTTAAAACATTATGTTATGATCTGTGAAATGACCAACACTTTTTGTCATGAACTAGATGAGAGGAGGTAATGATGCACTAGTTATATTTTCGCTCATTGTTAAGGTCTATGTGGAAATCTTTGGTTATACTATCGCTCGTTACGAAAAGGTCTATATGTTGTAGTCTCCTCTCGCTAAGGTTGTGAAGAATATGATTTTTGAAGAAAGATGAGGTCTCATCGTGTGAACTTTTGAAATAGTCATTTTGAAAGAAGTAAAGTGTCAATTTCAATTGAAACCTTGTCGATTTTTGGCTGTAGATAAAGCACTTTATGTACGATAAGAATAGGAAGCCATTATTAACTGTGAGTGTGATTAAAAGACTATGGATAGTAGGCTGGATAGTCAAAGGCGTTTTCTCAGTTCCCTAGGTTGAGCGTGTCCCTGGTGTATTTGGGAACTGGTTGTCCCTACATCGGGCCCGCGGCCTGCTGTGCGTCCCCGTTCTCCACCGTGCCGGGTGTGCGAGAGGCTGGTGCATGCCAGTATAGACCAACAAGCCCGCTGAGCCAGCGCCTCTTCTGCGAGAGAAGTCGTCGCCTCGGGTTCGAGACCCTAAGTCCTGTTCGCCAGCTGTGCCCTGCGCTGGTCCTGCCTAGACAGGACCACCGCTTGTCTTGACAACGACCTGCAGCGTCAGCGTCGTTCCTGCGCTTTGTTAGACCCTTGTTGCTGTGTAGTCACAGAGCCACAGCTCTGGGAAGTGGAGGCTGGTGCCTCAAACGTAGCAGAGTGCTTCTTCAGTGTGATCCGGCTAAATCATAGTGTGTGTGGGTTTTTTTTGTTTTTGTTTTTCTCTGTGTGTGTGTGTGTGTTTTTTTTTTTTTTTTTTTTTTTTTTTTTGGGGGGGGGGGGGGGTATGTAGGAAGTGGTTACTTCCTTATGGACAGAGACGTCACTGCATCGTTCCGTCGTCACTCACTACCCCATCTAACAGTCGCAGTGTCGTCGCGTCGACTTTGTTCCTCACCTGCGTCTACCCCTACTTACAGACTGCTCTCCCCTTAGGCCAGACAGTGCCTGTGACAGTTAGTGTGTGCGACACACACACAACACACACACACACACACACACACACACACACACACACACACACACACATATATATATATATATATATATATATATATAGAGAGAGAGAGAGAGAGAGAGAGAGAGAGAGAGAGAGAGAGAGAGAGAGAGAGAGAGAGAGAGAGAGAATGGTACTGAGGATCAGCGCAATCTTAAAAACGGTGCTCAACCACAGTGGGAGCGACATTTGTTATATTATAAGCAAGTTTTAACTTGCTTTTAATATATATATATATCCTTGAATGGATCCTCAAGCATAGGCTCAAAGATTGTCCCCTATATTTTATACTGTTTGAATAATGCTCTTAGTTTCTCAGCGACTTTTTCCTCTCCACACTTTTGTTTTGTTCCATTTATTACCCTTCACTGGCTGCTTTGAGGCTGCTGTTGGATTCTTTTTTCGAACCCTTGGTGGTGAGAACACCACAGAATCATGGACTGTGGTGTGTCTCTATTTGACACCAAGAGCACAGACACAATTAGCCGTGTCTCCTGATGAGTCCGATCCAGCGGACCAAAGGCCTAGGAGCAGGCAATACAAATTAATGTGCCTTTGAGAGGGATTACGATGGTTCCCTCAGGCAGCTAGTGAAGGGCTTCTCATGTTTATAATATATTCCCCCATTTTCTTCATCTTCAAAAAAATCTTCTTTTTTTTTTCCTTTTTTAAAAATTTCAAATCTTTGTCAAGTCATTACTATAACGACTGAAGAATTGTTAGCCTGCACTTTGTTTTCGCCCACTACTTAATTGTTCAGCATTATATTGTTTGGTCAACCAGTGGGAGATTGCATCTCTTAGGAGATCCAAGTAAAGGTTGTTCTGTGCAATTCTTAGCCACTCACAATGCTTGGGTTATTGAACAGCAGAGCTGACCACTCAGACTGTTCCATATCTTTTGACCTCCCTTGCATCCTTGAATGGATCCTCAAGCATAGGCTCAAAGATTGTCCCCTATATTTTATACTGTTTGAATAATGCTTTTAGTTTTTCAGCGACTTTTTTCCTCTCCACACTTTTGTTTTGTTCCATTTATTACCCTTCACTGGCTGCTTTGAGGCTGCTGTTGGATTCTTTTTTCGAACCCTTGGTAGTGAGAACACCACAGAATCATGGACTGTGGTGTGTCTCTATTTGACACCAAGAGCACAGACACAATTAGCTGTGTCTCCCTGATGAGTCCGATCCAGCGGACGAAAGGCCTAGGAGCAGGCAATACAAATAAATGTGCCTTTGAGAGGGATTACGATGGTTCCCTCAGGCAGCTAGTGAAGGGCTTCTCATATTTATAATATATTCCCCCACTTTCTTCATCTTCAAAAAAATCTTCTTTTTTTTTAAATTTCAAATCTTTGTCAAGTCATTACTATAACGACTGAAGAATTGTTAGCCTGCACTTGTTTTCGCCCACTACTTAATTGTTCAGCATTATATATATATATATATATTATATATATATATATATATATATATAATATATATATTTAAATATATATATATATATATAACAGTATATTTAAAATGCCTAAAGCATTTTTTTTTTTAGTGCTCAACCCCTTGGGGAGCAACA
>CM031624.1:4705456-4710456 GCA_018398815.1 Conus ventricosus | reverse complement strand
TAAATGCATACATACATGCAAAGAACGAACGAGTCCATGCAGTAAGCAAATTGGAAAGCTCTGAAAGAAATCCTGAGTTAGTAACCATAACATGATTTTTTTTGAGTGATTGGCAGACAGGGACAGACTGTATTCCATGTCCCAAATATCCTCGTATGGCCTTTACTCTCTTTAAGATAGGACGCACTATTTTCATTGCTTCTAAGAGTGCTGTCTGAAGCTTAAGCTGTGTGCCGATTGCATTAGACATGCCAAAGCCAGCAGTTAGCACGGACAAATGGCGCGATGTCTGCAGTTGACCCGTGGTTACAACTGACGATCAACCGAACCGTGTGACTCTGAGCCTAAGCATAATGGCAGCTGATGCGCAGAGACTTTTTCACACCAGAGCTACTTTAATGACCTGCCTCTTCTCTCTGGAGACTTTATACAGGAATGCATTTGTCCGACTATCTTAAGACTGTGTAGACGTCTTCTGTCCACCTGACAGCCAGCCCATGTTTGCAGTCTGTCCACCTGACAGCCAGCCCATGTTTGCAGTCTGTCCACCTGACAGCCAGCCCATGTTTGCAGTCTGTCCACCTGACAGCCAGCCCATGTTTGCAGTCTGTCCACCTGACAGCCAGCCCATGTTTGCAGTCTGTCCACCTGACAGCCAGCCCATGTTTGCAGTCTGTCCACCTGACAGCCAGCCCATGTTTGCAGTCTGTCCACCTGACAGCCAGCCCATGTTTGCAGTCTGTCCACCTCACAGCCAGCCCATGTTTGCAGTCAAAAACAACCATCGTTCCAGAACTTTGTAAACTAGTATGCCCGTTATTAAAAAAAGGGAAAAAAAGAAATTACAGGAGGGAGTTATTCACGTCAAAGATTCGAATTCCCAAGCATTGTTATTTCATATTCATGAACACGTCAAAACCAACATGTAAAGAGTGTGCATGCCGTGATTAACATCTCAAAACCAGTCTAATTATACTTGTGGACCCCATGACGATCACTGTGAATAAATTTTAAGCAACATTCAAACATGAAACTTGCTTATGCTTTAGTGAATGCCTTGTCTGTCAATATGGATGATATTGTAAGCAACATTGATACACGAATCCTGTTTATGCTTGGTGAACGCCGTGTCTACCAGAATGGATGTGTTGTAAGCAGCATTTTTAGACTGGTATTATTTATGCTTGGTGGAAGTAGTGACTATCACTGCGAAGAAACTGTCAATAGCGTTTCAGGACTAGCCTCTGTTTTGTGTAATGTAGATCAGCTCAGCTCCCTGTGGCTTTCGGGCACCTTTTAACCGAGGGAGGCAGTCCAACCAAGAAGGCCCAGAGGGAACGACCTGAGCATGTGTCTGCTCTGACAGTCCTGAACAGTATCTAGAAAACTTCCTCCATCAACTTCGAGGGGCTGGAATAGCTCAGTTGGTAGAGCGCTGGACTTGCGATCTTGGTGATCCTCGGATTTCGGGTTCGAATCTCCGCCGGGCTGTTTAGGTACAGGCGGATTTTTTCCCTTGGAGTAAACATTGGTTCTGAGGAAAAAGAAACACCCGAAGGTGCTGGGGAGGACCCAGAGAAGCACTGTCTTCACCTGCCTTTAGAGCAGTCCTGTACCACCCTTGGAGGCCTGCGCTGTGTTGACGATGGGTACAGGCACGCACAGGACACTCCATTAAGATATCAAGGGGCATAACTGCTCCTGAACAGAGGTAAATCAGACTACAGGATGCACCTCATAACAGCCTTCTTGTGCCCTCAAGAGAGAATCCAAAGTTGTAGATTTTCCCACTGTGAACAGGACTTCCCTATGGTCAGTGGGTCTTTCCTCACCGTCACTGGACCTTTCTCCAGGGTCAGCCTAGTTAAGGCAAAGAAGAAAAAGAAACACCCGAAGGTGCTGGGGAGGACCCATAGAAGCAGTGTCTTCACCTGCCTTTAGAGCAGTCCTGTACCACCCTTGGAGGCTTGCGCTGTGTTGACGATGGGTACAGGCACACACAGGACACTCCATTAAGATATCAAGGAACATAACTGCTCCTGAACAGAGGTAAATCAGACTACAGGATGCAGCTCATAATAGCCTTAAAGTGACTTCATTTCTCAAACAGTGCTTCGAGTGAGACAATGAACAAAGGTTCCATGTGTGAATGCATGCATAACATCTTGCATACACATAAAATCCCATCACCAGCTTTCGTAAGAGACAGTTAGTTTGCCCGTCGGTATGGATAACACACTACACATAGCATGCATCCTGCGTGAGAAGTTGAAAAATGGAGGCAAGTAAGGGGAATGAGTGGAGGACATTGACTGGATGACACAGACGGGAAGCGACTGAATGAAGCGCCGACAGAGCGCACTTCAGTGAACACTACTCAGGAAGGCAGTTCTGGGCGTGCGACGGCTGGACTGTCAGCACTTGGAACCTTTGGTAAGGCGTTTTATAAATGCTATGGTATTATTAGTAGCATTATAACTTGTGCAAGCACATGTCACCGGCGGCATTCTCACATCTGTGTGAAGGCATGACCTGGACACTGACGGCTTACGAAAAGTATGACACCAAAACAGTGTAGAAAAAAAAAAAATGTTCCTGTAAGATGGTCAAACTGGAATTTTGTCTTACATGTCTATGCAAGGAAGCATGCCAGTATTGGTTATGCCAGCAGGCAACAAGCTCCCTTTGCACTTCCTCCACCGTCTTTCACTAGCATGTATTCTCCAGGGCACATTGGACACAGTGGACATTGGGGGGGGGGGGGGGTTGAGGGGGGTTGAGATTGAGACTTTGATCACGGATGGGCACTAAAGAGGGACTGGTGTCATATGCCTTGAAGAGAATGCAGCATGTCCTCTGACTAATGACCTGGTTAATCAAATCAATGCATACTAACTGTTGGGAAAAGAAGAAATTTAAAACAGCACTACATGAAATTGAAGATCTTTTCAACTCAATGCTGGTGATATTTGTATTGTTGTGTATAACTGGGTACGAACTAAATAAGCGCACGCACACACACACACACACACACACACACACACACACACACACACACCTACGCTGGTTCTGAAAACAGAAATGTACACACATGTGAACACAAAAGATGATGTCACATTTATAGTAGGTGAGCAAAAACAAAGAAACGAAAGAGGCAAATAATTGCCCAGATAATGGCAAGCAAAGGAGTTGCAGCTGGCGAGCCACAACTTGGAAGAAGAACAATATAGACTGAAAGTCCAGACTTTGCTTGCTGTTTTTTGGTCCTAGGCTCTGCAGGATATGTTCTTCATGGCTCAAAGTAGTATATGAACACAATTCGATGACCTTCAGGATTAACGACCACACCCATCCAGTGGTCAAGCTCCAGGGGTATCTCTCTCAGGTGAGTGGGGAGGGCTGTCTAAATCTAAGCTGCCACCCACCACCAGAACAACAGCGCGTTCAGCAAGGTGAACGTCCATCACACACGCACTGCTGGTAGGTCCGATTTGTTTTATTGTTGATGTTGTCGTGAGACGATTGAAGTGGTAAATAGACAAAGAAAAATAAATCACAGTGGAAGGCGGAAGCAACAAAGCTTCGTAAGCTCTTCTATCGCAGAAGAAGGTGCTTTTTGGGACCGAAATATTGGACGCAAATTAAAAAGAAAAGGAGTCAACCAAGCGGTTTTGGGATCCAGTTCTCTCTCTCTCTCTCTCTCTCTCCTCTCTCTCTCTCTCTCTATTTATATATATATATAGCAAACTAATAAATTCCAAGGATAAGTACCGAGCACCATTCCAGCAACTTACAGAGCAGCTTGGTGTTGCAATGACTGCAAGAAATATTTAATTATAAACAAAGCTTGCTCGTATGTCTTAGATTGAAGAAATAGGGAGATAAGCATTCATATCTGCAGTGGTAGATAATTCTGCCTAACTAACAGCATGTGCTTGAGTGAGTGAATGGGGAAAAATGAAATAAATACTTCTCAAAAATAAGCCTTCAGCAAGCTTATAGTCTCCAAGGGGAGACAATCTCCAATGGGGAGGGAAACTCACTAATACTCCTGGTCAGATACCGATATTTCGAAACCTGATTGTTTCTCCTCAGTGACCGCGGAAAGTGGTAATTTGACTCCTCTGCCTTTTCGGTTTTAAGATGAATGCTATCCCAGAAAAAGCTGGTGTGCAATACCGTAGTATGTTTGTTGAGTTTTCAAAAAAACCAACCAAAGGTGCAACCTAAGAAGCAAAAGAAAATCATGAAAGAGCAAAACAAGCTACATTTTCTTATGAAAAGTAGAAAATATAAAAAGATAACCTCTTAAGACACAAGTGCTGAGGGCCAGTTCTTGGAATGAATCTGCAAGGGACTAAATTACAACAAACTAATAAATTCCAAGGATAAGTACCGAGCTTACTATTTATCAATCATTAGTGCACACATACTTTGTGAATTGGTGAGATTATATCAACAATCAGCTTATTAAATAAGCATCAGACTGAAAACTAGTGTCCGTGTCCAAAGCCCTTTCCCGGTATCATGGATGTTCACCTAGGCCAGGAAAATGGCCTCTTGTGAGGTGTGTCACCGACAGGACGAATTGGAAACATGTCTCGGTGCTCTGCCAGCGCATTATCTGGGCACACACTGGGCAAAGAGACATCCACACCAGCGTTTATCAGCTCCACACACTGGGCAAAGAGACATCCACACCAGAGTTTATTCAGCTCCACACACTGGGCAAAGAGACATCCACACCAGCGTTTATCACCTCCACACACTGGGCAAAGAGACATCTACACCAGCGTTTATCAGCTCCACACACTGGGCAAAGAGACATCCACACCAGCGTTTATCAGCTCTGTGCCTGGGAAAGGAGTGGGTGCTGGCAGGAGGTGGGAGGGGTTGAGGTGGTGTTGGTGGAGAGGGGCGTAGGAAAGCACAGCTTCCGCTCAATACATTTGAATTAGATGTGATGACGCATGCGTGTCTCTCTCTCTCTCTCTCTCTCT
>CM031624.1:4664818-4702856 GCA_018398815.1 Conus ventricosus | reverse complement strand
GCAGTCGCAGAAGAACTGGCGGTGGCCTTATTCGTTGTCGTGTCAGATGGCGTTGTTGTCAATGTGCGGAGCCGGGTTCTGTTCAATATCACCACTTAGCAGCAGTCTCCTGGCTGAGAACACACGTTGATCACACACGCTGCTACAAGTGCTGGAACCTGAGACCGGTGACTGTTGTGTTGGTGTGTACTGCCGCCACTGACACTGTCATGACCCAGTTCACTGACACACGGCAGTGGTCATCCGTCACTGTTTCCTTCCTCCAACACGACCATTTCTCATTTCCAACATCACCTCAATGTTCGTTTTCAACACTCCACACCAGCAGCACTTCAACAAGCACAGGAGGTTACACAGCTACACAGTCACAGAGTGACACGAACAGGCGAGTCACTGCCACCCACCTTTGGCACGCACTGCATTTCTTGCCGAGTTCATGACACACAAAACATGGCCAATTCTGGCCCTCCACAAGGTCAGGTTCGATCATTTAACGTGACACCCTTATCCACTCACCTTCCCACACCTGTTCTATCACTAACTATCAATTAAACTTTCTACTAGCTATCAATATTTCACAAAAATGTTGCAGCTGGCCGTAGGTGATGTTACAGTTCCGCCATCTTGCGCATGCCCCGATAGAGAGAGAGCAGAGAGAGAGAGAGAGTAGAGAGAGAGTAGAGAGAGAGAGAGAGAGAGAGAGAGAGAGAGAGAGGGGGGGGGGGGCAGGCAGGGAATAGGCAGGCAGGCAGGTAGGCAGACAGACAGAAAATATCTTCATCATCATTCTCTTGCCCCTGATGGGCGTAGAGGAGAGATGAGAGACACTCTCGAAGCCAGGCACCGCCTCAGGCCCTGTCCTCTGCCTGTCGCATCAGCGTAGGGCCATCCATCCTGGTCCATTCTTTGATGTTGTCCATCCAGCATTTGGCTTGTCGTCCCCTCTCGTCTGCCCGCTTCCAGCGTGCCCTGGATGACTGTTTTGGGCAGTGAATTGTGGCGTTGACATGCCCGAACCACGACAGCTTCCTCTTCTTGACTGTTGCCAAGAGGTTCTTGGGGGCCTGCAAGTGATGTTATTTGGCTCCTCACACGTGTTTGTCTTTCCGGTCTTGCCAAGAGATTCCCGAGCAAGTGCGCTGAAGCATTTAGTTTCAAACGTCTGGTTCTCTTGGTGGTCTCTGCTGTCATGGTCCAGCTTCCGCAGCCATACAGCAGGATGGACAGCACCAGGGACTTGTACAGCTTCATCTTTGTAGGAAAGCTGATCTCCCTGCTCTTCCAGATCTTGTTTAGCTTTGCCATTGCTGCTGTTGCGATCGCTAGTCTGGTCTTGATTTCTGTTGTAGAACGACCGTCTTTGGTGAGAGTGGCGCCAAGGTATTTGAAAGCGCCCACTTCTTCAAGCTGTTGTCCGTTCATGTAGATTTCAGCATGGGTGTTGGTTGTGCTGTTGACCAGGACTTTGCTTTTTTCTGTGCTCACTTCCATTCCATATGCACCTGCCCTTTCTTCCAGTCTCTTTGTCAGGTCTTTGTGTTCTTCGTTGCTGCCTCCCATCAGGTCGATGTCATCTGCGAACCTCAGATTATTGATGATTCTTCCTCCGATGGAGACAGTGGAGTGGAAGTCATGGAGGGTTCACGCATGATGTTTTCCAGGAAGAGATTGAACAGTACGGGAGATAGCAGGCAGCCTTTTGGGGACTCCAACTGTGGTCTTGAAGTAGTCCCCTATCTGGTTGTTGAGGAGGACTGCGCTGCTGGCGGTGTTATACAGCGCCTGGATGGTTTGGACGAGACCCTCCTCTATGCAAACTTTCTGAGCACCTGCCACAGACCCTTGTGCCACACCCTGTCAAACGCTTTCCTAAAGTCAATGAAGTTGTGGAACAGGTCTCTCTGATGTTGCAGATGTTTCTCCATCAGTATCCGGCAGGTGAAGATCTGTTACTACTGTGCTTCTGCCTGCCCTGAATCCAGCTTGTTCTTCGCCAGGTGTTCTTCCGCCTCTTTCTTCAGTCGATTCAAGATGACTCTGAGCATGATTTTACTGGTGTGGCTAATAAGAGACTTATTGTTCTGTAGTTCTGGCATTGGCGTAGATTTCCCTTTTTGGGCAGGGGGGATGATGAGTGATTGAAGTCCATTCTGTGGGCCACTGTTTTGTCTCCCAGATCTTCTGACAAATCGATGTTACTAGAGTGACCAATTCCTTCCCTCCATGTTTTGAGCAGCTCTGCTGGAATATTGTCTGCCTCCAGGTGATTTCCCTGCCGGAAGGCTGCCGATGGCTTCTTCCACTTCTTCTCTCATCACTGGTAGTGGTGAGGATTCCCTTGATGGTGTTGAGTCCCCCTCAAACAGACTGTCGTCTGGCTGTATAGGGTAGTTGTAAGTTCTTGGCAGTACTGTGTCCATCTGTTCAAACAGCGGAGCTTTCTGTCAGCAGCTCGCTGAGGTATCCTCGATGACTGACGATCTGTTTTGCTGCGTCTTGGTGAGGTTTTTCAGTGTGGTGAAGGCATGTTTGCTGTTTCCCTTTTCCATGCCTTTCTCTATGTTTCTCGCACTGATTATTGATCCATTGTTCTTTGGCTTCAATCATTTCCTTCTTTACAAGGGTGTTGGTTTTCGATACTGTGCGGCTTGTTTCAGGGCTGGAATTTTTCGTATTCTTCAGTGATCTTCTTTTGTCGCAGAGGTCAAGGATGTCGTTTGAGATCCATGCTTGGTGTTTCTTCCTCTGACGCCCAAGTACCTCCTCTGCTGTTTCGCAGACTGCCTCATTGAAGCTGTTTGTGAGGTCGTTGATGTCATTGTCCAGGAGGTTGAGTGCCGCGAACCGCCCCCGGAGTGTGCCTGGAGTGCCTCTTCTATCTCTGGGTCTTTTAACTTCTCCAGGTCAAACTTGATGCGTGGCTGCGCAGCTTGGTACTTTTTCTTCAATTTGATCTTCATTGTGAGCAGCACGAGATCGTGGTCGCTGCCTATATCAGCTCCGGGGTATGTCTCGTCTTTGCTTTATTGATGCTTGATTTTGAAGCGCCGCGGAGTGAGGACAAAGTCGATCTGGTTGTGAGTCATTCCGTTCGGCGCATGCCAGGTTCTTCTTCTTGACAGTTTTGGTGGGGGTAAGGGTGTTGGCAATGGTGAGCCGTTGGGTGCAGGCAAACTCCAGAAGGCGAAGTCCCCTGTCGTTAGTTTCCCCTGTGCCGTATTGACCCACTGTTTCCAGCCCAGTCTTTGTAGGCATCTGGGCGACTTTGGCGTTGAAGTCCCCCTGAACTATGATGATGTCTTTCTTGGGGGCTTTTTGATGGTGTCTTCTACTTTCTCGTAGAATTCTTCCACCGCCTGATCTTCGTGGCTGGTAGTTGGAGCATACCCTGTATGATGTTGATGTTCTTTGGTTTGGCTGACACACGAATGCTGATGATTCTGCTGTTAACAGGTGTGCAGCTCAAGATGCATCCAGTGATTTCTTTGCGCACGATGAAAGCTACGACTTTTTCATGTAGTGACTCTTCGCCACTGTACCACATCTTGTGTCCTTCCTCTGTGATTGCTTCTCCAAAGCCTGTCCATCTTACTTCCGACATACCCACAATGTCCCATTGGTAACGTCCTCAGCTCGTGCTCTAGTTCTTTTACTTTGCCGCACTGATGGAGTGTACGAACATTCCAGGTTCAATGGTAATTTTCTCAGTTGCCAGCTTGTTGATGTCTTTGCCCAGTAGCTGACTTTTCACTTCCACCCTGGTGCTTGTCAGTGGGAAGCGCGGTCGTTGGTAACCCGGGCCCCGGCCGATCCGGTATGTTGCTGGCTATGGTTGTATCTCTCATGACTTTTCTGTGGGCTTAGGTTAATCCTTGGTGGCGCCAATCCCCTCTCCAAGTCTCCTACTGTGACAGGTAGTACTGGGCTACAGCTTTACCAGTAGCAGACCATTTGTCTGACCTGACCCAGAGAAAATATACAGACAGACAAACATAGTATCGGTACGAGATCTACATAGGTGTGGGGACTGATACACAGGAAAAAGGAACAACGCCTAAGACAGAAGCAGAGAACTATACGTAAAGGAAATCATCGAATGATTTCATTTGGAGAAATAACACGGCAGGTCAAACATTCCTCAGAACAAATATCTTTACAGAGTGTTAATGCGACATTTATGAAGCTATATACACTAATAAACGCCAACAAATACATGAAAAAACGCTTATTGCGGTGTAGGTCCAGCCATTGTCATCTTACGATGCAACCCCTCTATAGATATGAAGGTTGGTTAAGCATCAGTTACTAATGGTCTTTTATGTTTCTAACGTATACAGTCTGTACCAAAGCCTGTATACTGTCCTTCAAAGAGCTCATCCAAAGCCCTGCAGCAAACCAGCAGTGCTGGAGTTTTGAAGACCTTAGGTGCGTTCCTCAATCTTTGTTTGCAAGCTTTGTACTTTTCGAACGGAGGTTGGGTCTGCTGGTCACCCTGCCTGGTGTACTTCGTCGTCTGCAGGTGACGCGTTGTTATCTTAGGTGTGATGCTGCTGGAATAACTTCAGGACTGTTGGTCAATGATTCTTCTTGGCTGACAGAACATCTTCCCACAAATCCCATTCGTCATCGCTGGGTGAGTGTGTCAACGTCACTTGTGACCATTCTAGTTCAGGAATGGTTCTCACTCCAAAGACCCTAACATAATGCTTTCTTCTGCGGACATGTGTGTGTGTTGTGTGTGTGTGTGTGTGTGTGTTTGTGTGTGTGTGTGTGTGTCTGTGTGAGTGTGGTGTGTGTGTGTGTGTTGTGTGTGTGTGTGTGTGTGTGTGTGTGGGTGTGTGGTGTGTGTGTGTGTAAGGGTGGGTGGTGGGGCGGTGGGGATGGTGTCGGAGTGGTAGGCAGAGAAAAGAGGGAGAGGGGGGCGAATCAGTTGTGGAGGAAAGTGGGTTAGTGGAAACATTTGGGTATAGTCAACCTGTTACACCTGGCAGAGCTGGTGTTCCCGCTCAACCTTAATGGCGCCAACCAGATTGTAGTGGATGTCGCGGACATTACTTCTATCACAGGTAGACCTGTGGTAAGAATTTCCTGTCTGCCGCTCAGACTTCATTAGCGACGACCAGATTGTCTGTTGGAGGTGGGGAACATAATTCTAGCACAGGTAGACCTATGGTAGCTACCCGGTCTGTGGCGAGTGATGCTCATTGTGAACACGTTATTTCCAGCACTGGATATCTCTTCAGCAATCTGTTTCATATTTTGGGGTTCACAGCTGTGAAACGGTTGGAGTGGGTCTGCATTGATTTTCTTCTGTTCCGTTTGCTTTCACTCTTGTGAGATACTCCCTGAGCTGTTACTCGAGTGTGGAAGCTAGGTTTTGAGCTGCATGACTTAGATCGAGATCGGTGTTCAGTCGCTTTCATGCTACAAAACAAGACCAGGATTTGCTTCAATGCTGTTTACACACAACAATATGTTGGGAGCAGCGATGGCAGGCAGGTAAGGTAATGTTGCTTACATGCCCAGCGAACGCAAAAGGGCCATATCTGGGTGATAGCTGCGGAGGAATTGCAGTGTCGAAAATATTTCTTCTTGCTGGGTTTGTGTCGACACGTTACAGTGTCTGTGCGGCGTTGTGTTTCCTCTTTTTGAAACTCCCCGAAAATAAAATCTGCAGCAATAACAATCATACACAGCTGATATTATTTGATTCCAGTATTATTTAGAGTGTCTGCATTGAGCTCCTATCCTTTAGGTTAAAGTTCAGTGTTTATCAGTGAGGGATGGTGGGGAGAAGAAAAAGAATAAGTATTCTGACAAAAGGAAAACAAAGTCTGCGGAGGATACCTGAGAGAGAGAGAGAGAGAGAGAGAGAGAGAGGCCTGAGTGGAGAGAGAGACTGAGAGAGTAGAGAGGAAAGAGACGAATGAGATGGAGAGAGAGAGAGTGAGAGAGTGAGAGGTGGGAGGGAAAAAGCAAACGTGATAAGGGTGGAATGGGTGTGAAGCTGAGGGTTATATAATAATGTTATGCATCAGTTGTCTCATTGGTGCCTGTTCCTGTCTTGACGCTGACAGGAGGAGGGGGCCCTCCAGATCAGAAAGCGGACGAGGCAGCTTAATCCAGTTCGCTCCGGGGGGATTCTTGGGGCCTGTGTTGGTGAGAAGAGTCGGCAGAAGGAGAAGAGGGTAACGGACATTGGGTCACTCTCCCGCAGCTTTGGATAACTCCCTTCATGGACCTGTCCTAAAACCCGACATGTGAAGTTCGATTTCAAAATGCGATGCCTGCAGGGCGGAAAATTTGTTATTGTACCCATACGAAAAAAAATAACAAACAAACTAAAGCAAGGACAACCAACAACAAACAAAACTGGTTTGTTTCTTCTCGTTTGGTGACAGTTTGTTTTTTGTTTGTTGTTTTAGTTTGTTTTTTTGACATAGAATTAAACATTCATTACTCATTGCCACGCACACGGCACACACTCACACACACACACACTCACACACACACATTCTCTCTCTCTCACTCTCTCTCTCTCACTCTCTCTTCTCTTTCTCTCTCTCTCTCTCTCTCTCTCTCTCTCTCTCTCTCTCTCTCCTCTCTCTCTCTCTCTCTCTCTCTATTTATTTATATACACGGGTGTGCGTGCCTGTGTGTGCTCGCGCGCGCGCGCGCGCGCGCGTGCGGTGCGTGCGTGCGTGTGTGTTGTGTGTGTGATGGTGTGTGTGTTGTGGTGTGTGTGTGTGTGTGGTTTACAATACGCTATAAATGAGAGGATGGCCTTCCTTCAAATAGACTCAAACCACGCGAATTTTTGAAAAATGAGCGGTTTTGTTTTTTTTTGCCGGCCTCATTTTCTTCAGTCTCATACTGCTGTGCCAGAACGTCGTAAGCGATTGCGTCAGTGCCTTCCTAGGCAATCACCTCAGTTTGAATTGCAGTGTTCACAAATCTTCTTCTCACACTACCGCCATGCACGCCCCATTTCACCGGCCGTTTTGCATGACGCCTCTGTTGCAGTATTTCACAGGCATGTGTGTGTGTGTGTTGTGGGTGTGTGTGTGTGTGGGTGTGTGTATGTGTTGTGTGTGTGTGTGTGGCGTGCGTGCGTTGCCGTGCGTGCCGTGCGTGCGTGGCGCGGTGCCGTGCGTGTGCGTGTGTGTGTTGCAGGAAGTCATGTCTTCCTGCTTACGAACTTCCTTAATATGGACACGGGTTGTTTTTGTAGTTTAAAGTTTCAGAGGAGGGCCTTCGCTATTATTTAAAAAAAAAAACAAGACCAATAAGCGGAATGCTTTGCAGTTAGAATTTCACCTACCTAACCCATATCACAAGATATTCTCTGCTTGAATCATTATTTCTCAGTGGTACGCGCGGTGCAGCTAAAATTACTCGGTTCGTCAGACAAGCTACCCTGGGAACATGTGTTTGACTATCCATTTATGACTGGCAAAGGTATTGGGGTCTAGCTCCACTTATCTTTTCCAATGGCAGGGTGGGGATGTGGGGTTGGGGGTGGGCGGGAGAGAGGGACGGGGCCAGCCCCTGGGTCGTGATAATGGAAATGGCGGTGGTGAGGGGTTTGGGAAGGTGGGTGTAAGGCTGCGGGGGGAGGGGGGGTGGGGGCACTTCGCTTGATAAAAAAAAATAAATCCACGGACCAATGAACATGCGGCCGTTTCATGGACAATCGAACAACAGGCCATTTCCTGGACCAAAGAATATAGGCCATTTCCTGAACCATTGATACATTGAGGATTTCCTGGCGACCAATTCACATGGCCATTTCCTGGTCCTATGAACACAGGGTCTTTCCCGTGCCAATAAAGACCAAGTCATTTCTGGACCAATGACATCAGGGTTATTTCCAGACCAATATAAACAAGTCCATTTTCTGGACCAAAGAACAAACGGTCCATTTCCTGGACCACATGAACACAGGGGATTTCCGGACCAATAAACAAAAGACCATTTCCTGGACCCCACCAAATGATGTGTACGTAAAGAAATAGAAACACGAAGAAAGCAATTTTTTCTGCGTGTTTTCTTTTTTTTTTCTTTTTCTTTAGCGATTTCCGGAAACCGATGGTTTGTTATCTTAAATACTGTGTTTTCTTCGTAACAGTGATCTTAATACCATTTTCATTCATACGTTCACGCGGCCATAACTCTATCTTCGTACATTCTGTAGCGAGCGTGCACGCTAGAGAGCGTGCATACACACACATACATTCACGGATGCGCGTGAGCCATGCACACACACACACACTCACACACACACCCACACACACACACACATCAACACCAACACACACACAAACGTGCGCGCACCACTCACTCACGTACACACACACAACACACTCAAACACACACACACCACACACACACCACACACACAAGCGTGCACAAGAGAGAGACAGGAGTGAGAGTAGAGAAAGAGTCGAGAGAGAGCGGAGAGAGAGGAGCACGCGAGGTGATGTGTGAGAGAGAGAGCGAGAGGAGAGGAGAAGAGAGAAGGAGAGAGACGAGAGAGATTATTACTTGTCTGAAAGTATTTCTTCACGTGCTGGAAACAAAAAGAAAAAAGATAGCAGTGATTAACTGTGATTGAAACATCACATATCGCACCCCCCTCGCCCCCAATACTAAAGAAGCGCTATTCTAGAGGAAATGCCCGCTGTTGATATGGGTGTGGTTATAGGTGCATCTAAGACAATACCTGTCATTCTATATACCCAATGAATGGGATCTTCCCTCTTAACTCCGTGAGACTGTGTATGTTCTTGGTAAGGTCTTTTGGACAAATGGTTCTGAGTAAGGGGTGTGTGATTAGTGTGTTACTAGTGTTGATCATCCCACATTCTGCGGCATGTGATAATATCGCACGTCGCTTTAAAAGAAAACAAATCAAAACACCTCCCGCTCATAAGCAGGACGTTCTGAGAAAATGAGACTAACAGTATGTTATGTTCTGCAAGGCCAGCTCCATGTGTCCCAGTTCCGGTGCTGTTCTTTCGTTCTGACCTGATGACTGATGAATTACACTCACCGTTGACAGTATTGTCTTATGTTCACAGCATGGGGAACCCGTGGCGCGACGCAAGGTCAACATACATGATGCACTCTAACCAGCATGCTTACTCTTGCCCCCATACCTGAGGATCAGTGTTCAGATTTCAGTTGCCACCTGATGTAAGTTCATTGATTTCAACGATACACAGTTGTCAGTTTCTACTGACTCTTCTTGTGCACTGTGTTTACTTCCGTAGCATACCTCACAGTTAGAAAATTCTCAGCCATTTGGCAGGTTACTCTTTGTAGGTCACTCACGTCATTTCGAGATATGGACTTCATGGGGTATGTTTATTTCACCTGCCTTGTTTTATTGGACATAATTAGCATCGGCCATCTCAAACACGGGCTATCTCATGAATTTTTAATATTCGGGGTGGTGTGGTGGAACCGAGGTTTCCGTGTGTGAACGCACGCTTAACAGCTTAGCTCACACGTAAAATACATCACCAACTTTCGGAAGAGAAGGCCAGTTTGGCCGTTTTCTTGGATGACCGTTACACATAGGCATACACCTTCCCCGAAGAGATGGATGAAGGGTTGCCTTATGGCGGGATAAAAAAATTATCCTGTCATACCCACACAAAACTCCACTCCCTTTGTGGGTATTTGGGATTAATCCTTCCCAGTCTCTACAGGTAGTGTCCGCAGGAGTGTAAGACCTGCGTACGAAAAAAAAGAAAAGAAAAAAAAAGGGAAAAGAAAAGAAAAATTAATTTGAACGAAGCATACGCCCTCAAAAGGAATTAAAGCCCCTTGTGTTTACTGATTCAGCAAGCTTTGTTTTCTGAAACTGCCATACTTTAAAGCGTAGATTTGTCATGTGGAATAAATGCCCCTTGTGTTACTGTTCAGGCAAGCTTTGTCATTATGGAACTCCCATTACTCTTAAGGTAGACTGACACGTGGAATTATAAAATGAGGGTTGCAGGGGGATAACTCAGAGAGGAAACTTATTGGGTCCAGTGACATCATGGACTATTTCCCCCCTTGATGTTCCAATTACTGCTACAGTGCGATTCAGGTAGTAACACTGTGCAGCAGGGCTTGATGACATTCAAATCGTTCCTCAAAAGGCCGTGATTGGAGAGATCGGATGACGATGCACAAAATATCCTGTCAAAGAGGGGGGCAGAAATTGTCACTCAAAGACCCCGACACCAATCGTGTCCAGATGACCACCATCGTCTTCTCACAGGACCATGTATGGACAGTTGCACATGTCGATGCGCAAATCTTCTGTCCAGATATGATGGAAACTGTTTGACACTCCAAATCGTCTGTGAAATAGTTCGTGGCGGCGCAGGGTCTTGACTTTTAACTTGTTTGTCAACGATCTAATCCGAAACTTAACTCGCCTCTGTCACGAGAACCATTAAGCGTCTAGAGGCACAGCGCCGTGGGAGTAAATTTCCTCACAATGCATGATTTAAGTTACGTCCACGCACGGGCGCAGGTGTGGTATTTGACTACAAACCAGTTTGTTTTATAGATCTTGGATGGGTAGGTGTCTTGACTGACAGAAGGCCGTCATTCAAATAATATGCATGACGTCTTGACGATGCAACACTGTCCCTCATAGACCAACAGGGACGGCTGGATGTTTTTACAAAAAACCGTCTGTGAAAGATCGTTGCCAGGCATGTGTCTTGACATCACAAGCCTCATGCTAATGGACCGTGTCACGGACTGGTGTTCAAACCACGACATTGTCTGTGAAAACCCACCAGGGTGGAATTGGTCCTGACACTCATTCGTTCTGTCAAAGGATTGTAGGCAGCATCGTGTTCTTGATACACAAATTGTGTTTGTCAAGATTAATTCATTGGCAGGTTTCCTGACGCACACAAATCATCTCTTTATAAATATATGTTGGAGCAGGGCTTGATACGCACCATAGTGTTCTATACATAGACATATGGACTGCAGGTGCCCTAACACAGGATTCCGTCTGTCAAGGGCCAGTGTACTAAACTTGTGTCTACGACGCAACCAAATCATCTCTCATAGGCCCAGGTAGGGCAGGAGTCTTAATACACACGTCGTCCTGCCAAACCTTTTGGACTGCACATGTCTTGTCATAACCACCCCCAACTAAACATTCGTCATTTCAGTTACAGGGGCGGATATGTGTCTCACACACTCTACACACATCTTCACAACACACACTCCACACCACCACACCTCTCAAACACACACACAACCACAAAATGATCCAGACCACGCCTGACTAGCGTCTAGAGGCATCAGTTAATCCCTTACAGGTACCATGTCACGGTAGATGACCATGCACAAATTATCCCCCATAGACCTTGGACTCGGGACTCTTCTTAAAAGCTGCTGGTAATTTTAAGGCTAGTGTCTCGAATATAATGGACAAAGTCATTTCTCAAAAGGTTATGGATGGGCAGTTGTACTGGCGACATTACCTGACACCCTCGGTCGTCCGTGAACAGACAGGGTGTCTTGACTGCTGAATAAATGTTCCGCAAAGTCCTGGACAGACTGCTGTCATTGTCCTGCTGACAAAACTGTTCCTCAAAGACCACTGACAGACAGTTGTCTTGACTGCTGACAAAATGTTCCTCAAAGACCTGGTACAGACAGCTGTGTTGATTCTGACAAATTGTTCCTCAAAGACCACTGAACAGATGTTGTCTTGACTGGGACAAAATGTTCCTTTTAAAAGAACACTGACAGACGGTTGTCTTGATGCTGACAAAAAATGTTCATCAAAGACCTCTGATCAGACAGTTTGTCTTGTCTGCTGAACAAAAATGTTCCTCAAAGACATGGACAGACAGCTGTCTTCGACCTGCTGACAAAAATGTTTCCCAAGACCATTGACAGGGACAGGTGTCTTGGGCGTGCTCGACTTGTTCATCAAAACTTGCGGAAGGTCTGTGGTTGACCACCGTACAGATCGCCTCTAAAAGGTGCACTGGATGGTTCAAATTTTCTTTTTACGAAAAGTGCCTCACATAACTGTTATTAATATAGTTGGTAATGCACCAAGTCGGGATTTCTAGCGCTTTTTTTTTTTTGCCTCTTAATGTGTCCGTGTTGTCTGTCACCTGACACACTAGAGGTGAACGAAGGACATTTGTTTTCTGTTATGCTTTGTGATGTTTAGCATTTATGCGGCGAGTTGCTTCAGGAAAAGTGCAAGTGCACAGCCTCTGCTTTGGTTCAGGATCATACTGGATGAGACAGGCTCTGTCACCAAAGAGAAATTCCCTAACAGACCAGCGTTTTTGTTCGGTTATTGGTTTACTCATGGCCCGTTATTCATGGTCTATCCCAGATCGTCATTTGATTTTTCACCTAGTTGATGAGTCAACAGCAGATAAATATGATCCCTCTTATATGGGCTTTTGTGGAAGTTCTGATGGCTTATAGACTCTGTGCCTTTCCGTTAATTTGATCTTACATAAACGAGCCCTTCACTGCTTAGTTAGGCCTTTTTAGGAACTGCTACTTGGAGGAAACTGACCTTCTGATCTTCTTCTTTTCAGTAATTTGTCTTGTTGGGCCTGGGTCACATTAATGGGAATATTTTTAGTACATATAGACATTGTCAGGAGGTGCAGCTAGGCTTCGGCGTGAGTAAAGGGATTTGTCATCACTAGAACAACGATTTTCAAATTACACTCCCTAAATGTTATTTTAATATATTCTTTTAGTTGATTTTGATAAGAATATCTGGTATGATATCTTAAATATTAAGACTGGACTATAATAGAAACATAAATCATCGTTGCTCTGGGAATTATCAGATGTGTGGTGTCAATTGTTGGGAGGGGGGGGGGGGGGGGGGTGTGTGGTGTTTGAATACAAAATGTGTTAAACTTGACCTTTGGTATTTGAGGTCTTTGTAAGAGTAATTGAATTCCATAAAAAAACGCCATGGTGGCCTCAATCACTGTTTCTTGTTAACCGCTCGCATTTATTTGGCCTGATTGCCAAAGGAAAAGTGAAAAATGGCATAGTCTGTTTACTGCCTTGAAGAAAGAAGCCCTCCTCCTTACATGTGTATTAGACCCCACTTAAGGGACCAGGTCGTTGTCTTCGGTCAGAGAGGATAAAGACCCCCCACCCCTTTCTCCCCCCTTCTCCTTCCCCACACTGTGCGTCTGTCAGAGAAGTAGCTCCCTCCATGTACCATCTTTTGGTTCCCTAACGCTGGCTGTCTTAATATCGGAAAAAGTAGCTACTTCGCTACATCTTTTGATCGTAAAACGCTGGCTGTCTTAATATCGGTGAAGTAGCACACTTCGTTACTTCTTTTGATACATAACGCTGGCTCTGTGTAATATCGGAGAAGTAGCACCCCTTCATTACATCTTTTGATACATAACGTTGGCTGTCTTAATATCGGAGAAGTTGCACCCTTCATTACATTTTATTTTCCTTTTTTTGATTCCGTAACGCTGGCTGTTTAATATAGGTGTAATACAATCTTAATTTACATCTGTTGATCCTTAACGCATGGCGTTTTGATTATCGGAGAATGTAGCACCCTTCATTACATCCTTTGATCCATTAACGGCTGGCTGGCTCTCTGTCAAAGTAGCTTCTGTCATGCAGTGTTTCAACCCTTCAAGTTATCTCGTCATTTTACCGAGAAGCACCATGTCTTGCATTGTTTCGACCTTCATGCTGTCACTGTCTATTTTCGGAGAAGTACCCCAAGTCATGCTATTGTTTGACGTTCATGCTGTCACTGTCTTTTTACCCAGAAAGTGCCCAGTCATTGCAATGTTTCGCTCCCTTCATTGCCTCGTCTCTGTCCTTCTTTACACTGAGTAGTACCCCAAGATCATGCATTGTTTTGACCGTTCATGCCTGTCACTGTCTTTTTACAGATGAAGTCGCACCAAAGTCTGCATCGTTCAGACCGTTCATGCCTGGCAATGTTTTTTATCGGGAGAAGTATCCGAAGTATGCTTGCTTTGTACCTTCATGCTGTCACCGTCTTTTTTTCCGGTGAAGTAACCCCAAGCCATGAATTGTTTCGACCCTGCAATGCTATCACTGTATTTTTTCCGGAGAAGTACCCCATAGTCTGCTATTGTTTCGACCGTTCATGCCTTGTCACTGTTCATTTTACCAGAGAAGCACCCCCAGTCATGCATTGTTTGGACCCTTCAGGCTTTGCTCCTTCGTTCTGTGTACTGTGCTCTCTTATATCCCTTCTTTAACCGTTCTGTTTTCTATTCTTTGTATACTTGTAATGGGTTTTGGCGTTGGATTGCATATGTTTCATTCTAGCTTTGTCATCTTTTTTGGCCAAACACAGCTGGGATGTCACCTTCTTTCTCGCGCATCTTTCGTTTCATTCACAATGAAAAACGAGTGCTGTCCCCAGCAGTCCACAAGATGGCAGCAGCAACCAATTCAGAGCACCAACTAACAGGCTTGCTGGATAAAAAAAGCTAAACTGAACTGTATATTTTACTCATCCTTGAAACTTGTTCAGATAATTGATCCGGAGCTACCTTAACTAAAGACGTATCAGTGCTGATTTGTCCTTTTCAGTGCCACTGATTCAATGGATCAAAAGAGGATTTTCACCCTGGGGGGGGGACAGTGTCAACTAGTCAATGATGCTTAAAACTTTCAGAAACTCATAGTTATTTGTCGTTACACTTTAGGGAATACGGCGAGAGTCACATCATCAACGACTTTGCAGGTACAATGGAATTAGTCTTTATGTCAACAATTATTATGTTTGGATTATCGGGGAAAAAGATAAATCAGATAGCCTTACCCTACCATGCTACTTTCATGAGGAACTGAGGCAAGTACCGTTATTCTTTTACTTCTTAACAATGAACCACTCTGTGTTCATCCTTGCCCTACCAAAGTTGTACTGAGGAACTAGGCAAGTTCACGTTCTTGTTTTTAGGCACTTAACTTTAGGAACCTCTCTGAAGAAATCATCCTTGCCTAACAAAAGGATTAGTATCTGAGTTCTTGTTTTACTCTTAATTATGATCACCTTAGCTACTTTCAGAGGAACTAGGCATGCTCAGTTCTTGTTTTACTTCTTTAATATTTTGATCCCATCTCTGTGATTCATCCTTGCCCTTCCCTCAAAGCTTAGTATCTGGTTCTGTTTTTCTTCTACAATGAACCACTTGAGAAATCATCATTGCCCTACCAAAGCTCAGTTTCTGATGGTTAGCCAGAAGCTGGTTGTCTCATGCGATGAACCCGCTTGAAGAGTCATAAGTGAACTTTCAACATAATCTTTCTGTCTGGGAAATATCTTATTTGATAATTTCAAATCTTCACGGGTACTTGCGAGTTATAATAAGATTTGTCGTACATCTTTAAACATGACCACATACATATTATTATATATTGCCAACGTTAACTGTCAGGTGTAATAAACTCGTCAGGAATCAGCGTTCTTTCCTCGCTAACGAAGAATCAATAGGTAAAGTATGGCCACTGACCTTTGAGAAAAGTAAACATCAAATGTTGTCATTGGGTAATATTCATTAATTAAGGCTATATTACTACATTTGTGTCAGATCACGAACAAACTGCTCAGAAAATTCCTTTTTCTGTCATACCAAACATGTCTTTATTGTATTTTGCTACTATTCATAATTGATTTGATTGAGTATCGAGTTAGAAAGAAAGGTTAGTTCCGCACTATATGAGAGAACAGCATATGTCAATCAAAACACATATGTTAGTTTAGACTTGCCCTTAGTTAAAAAAAATAATAAAAATTTTATATATTTATATAATGTACTGCTTATATATATATATATATAGATATTATATTTATATAATTGCGCGCACGCAGTGTTGTGGGGTGGGTGTGTGTGTCTTGTGGGTGTGTGTGTGTGTGTGGTGTGTGTGTGTGTGTGTGTGTGATGTGCCTGCTGTGCGCACGTTGAGTGCATGTGCGCTGGCTGTGTGTCGTGCATGTTGCGGTGACTGTGTCGTGTGTATGTGTGTTATATGTGTGTGTGTGTGTGTGGGTGTGGGTGTGTGTGTCGGGTGGGTGTTGTGTGTGTGCTGGGTGTGTGTGTGTGGGTGAATGCAATCTGTAGTTTCTACGTCTAGCTTATCAATCACTGTGCCGCCAAATGACAAACCTTTACAACATAAATGGATCTATACCTTAAACACGACAGATGCAATGCTTGTCCAGCATGTCGTATATATCGTAAGGGCTTTCCGTGTTTATAATACACAAAACAGATGGCAAAACCGTGGGTTGAATCATGAATAAAGCCCTAGGGAGTGTGTCCCATTTCAGAAATAACCCCCCCCCCCCCCCTTCCCGCCCTCCTCCCGTACCCGCTCCATTTAATACCCGTAGAAGATCGAAATTTTTTTAACAGGATCATCAGCATATCACTGCTGCATATTCTCATGTGTGTTGCATTATTTCCCATGTTCCTTGATGAAAAAAACAACTCATAACTATCAAACATAATCAAACAAACAACATAAAAAAAACCTCCAAACAACACCAGCATGTTTTGTTGTTCATTTTATTGTTTATGGCTTCCAGCTATATTACTTTTCTGCTGGACAGGGAGCCGGAATAGCTCAGTGGGCTGAGACGCCTGACTCGTTAATTCCTTGGTGATTCCTTGGGGTTTGCGGGTTCGAAACCTCCGCTCGGGGCCCCAGGGCGTTGCGCTACAGGGGGATTTTTCCCTTGGAGTTACACTGGTTCTGACTCCATTTCCCTTACAAGTCCTTCGATTGAGTACAATATACCAAGGTTCCGTGTGTGAACGCATGCCATAACTTTCTTGCACACATGAAAATCCCATCACCAACTTTCGGAAAGTGGCTTGGCCAGTTTGGCCGTAGGAATGGAATGACACGTTTACACATAGCATGGACCCTGCGTGAGAAATGGAAAGACTGAAGGGAAGTAATTAGGAAAATGATCGTGATAGTTATTGAACGATACTGACTGGATGACACGAGGAATACGACTGTTTGAACGCGCCAGCTGGCAGCTCTTCGTCGGCTCTACTACCCAGGTAGGCAGCCCGTTGTGGGTAATCGCGTGTGATTGTAAAGCGCTTAGTGCTTGGCTCCTAACGAGTATAGGCGCTATAAAAGTATTCATAATGATTAATCATTATTATTATTATTATTATTATTATTATTATTATTTATGCAAAAGTGACTCTCAAGTGGAAATCACGGGTAATCTTGACAAAAGTACCCGACATAGGATCATGGGAGGAATAAAGAGTAACTGCTTATTCCAATATCCTTGCGTTTTTGATGCAGCTGCGCTTTCTGAAAAGAAAAACAAAATGAACCAATAAACATAAATAACACAATTAAGGCGTTATGCAGAGCCACGCCACCCTTGGTAGGCATATTTACAGAAAACACCAAAGTTGCTAAAGAGCTCGGACATTTTTGTCGAGTGAGTACAGTTAAAAGTGTCGATTGTTGGTGTTTTTGTGTTGTTGTGTTTGATTCGTTTGTTTTTTTTGTTGGTTTTTTTTTGGGGTCCCCAGACGGTTCACCTCCACGCGGCACTCACCTAACTCATGCGTTCAAATGCGAGAGACTGGGACACAAGATTCGCTCTTTTTTTTTGATTCTTCTTTTTGTTTTTTGTGTGGCTCCATCAATTAGATCAAATATCCTACAGAATTTCACAAATGCCAATACAATACGATTCATAATAGCATTTTTGGTCCTGATTTTCATATTGAGTGTTTATAATGCAAAACTTGTTCATAATCTCACATATCCAAATTCCTATGATCCTTCTTAGAGTAGGTGGATGAATGTTATAGTGTTATTCTTGTTATTTCTGTGTATAAAATGTGCGCATCGATCTAAGTTTATGGGATAAATGTGTTTAGTAGGATAGAAAATGGGGATATAGTAGGTAATATTGAATCACATGTATGGGATATGCCTTGTATAAACCTACCT
This sequence comes from Conus ventricosus, assembly GCA_018398815.1. NCBI lineage: Eukaryota > Metazoa > Mollusca > Gastropoda > Neogastropoda > Conidae > Conus > Conus ventricosus. The sequence continues at coordinate 4,684,841 of CM031624.1, read as the reverse complement.
ACTGCTTTGATGGATTATAGATCGTAATGAAAAAAATTATATAAAAAAAAATTACTGCTAACAATAAAGACTGTATATATAGAGGTATAGTACGGCTTGTCCATGTGGTCTATGATCCTGTTGGGTACACATTAGCATCATCTAAAATTATAAAAATATAAATAAAATAATTATATTAATCCATGTGTGCATTCATCTGTTCCATCTGCGTCAGGCTTCAGTTTCATAACGCCTTTCTTCTTTTTTTTTTGGGTTTTTTATTTATTTTGTATTGGCTAATACCGAATATGGAAATAGAAAAAAATGTTAGGTTTATGTCGCGGAAGGGCAGGGTCATCCATTGTTGGAACACTGAGGTTTTCTGCAAGTATACCTGAATCCTAATCATTTGCTTTGGAACTTCTGTTTAAGGTCGGGTTGTGTGTGTGTGTGTGTGTGTGTGTGTGTAGTGTGTCGGGTGTGTGTGTGTTTTCCGGAGACATTAGCAACATAACATGGTTATATAATTATTATAATCACGGATGCGTAGCATTCTGTTTACTGCACATTACATGATACCTACTGTTGGATTGCCCATAATGAATTCGTCATTAAGTATTAATTCTAAAAAAAACAAAACCGATTGGTATCAATTTTTTATCCAAAATACGCGTTTTAACAAAATCCTTTCTCCATACACGGACGTTTTTGCATTTGTTTTATTGATCACATCAATCGTTTACATCACTTACGACTTGATTGTGTTCTCTCTATGCGTATATTATTTTGCCAAAAGTGGAACTTACCCTTAGGAATCCATTATTGTGTCATACTGCATCCCTAGCAGAGTGCCGTTTGCGCTACATCGACCACTCTCTTGTCGTTCGGAAAAATAGGTTTTCCTTTTCACCCCCAGGGTTGAAAATATCGACTAGTCTGGACCCCAAGCCAACCACCAATCCTCCATCGGCATACTTTGGTGTGCTATAAAAAACCCGAAAACTACACTGTCTACAAACAGTGAGCTTTTATCATTATCACGTGCCTCAGCGTCCAATCAAACAAACAAGAAGAGGTTAAGGCCCGTTCAAGGGCACTGCTCAACTAGGGTCATCATTTCTGTTAAAATCTCTCGCTTTTCAAATCGCCACATGCACTCCAGCCTAGTGTCTCTTGTAATGATACCTGGAAGCCTAAAAGCGTAGTTTGTGTGTGCACTCTAAAGCTAAGCGACATCGGACATGCATGGCTAATGGTCAAACTCAACAACTAAAGTTTCTGCTGAAAGTATCGTTCTGTTTTTCTGGAAAAAATATCATGTCTACCAACATTAACGGGAGACAATACAAAAACTTGTATATTTTGGACCTGGAAAAGATGCATACGTGTTTTCTTTGTCTGAATTGCGTTAGCAAAACCCAAAGCCCCAGTGTGTGTGTGGTGTGTGTGTGTGCGTGTGCGTGTGAGTCTGTGCGCGTGCCGTGCGCGTGCGCGTGCGCCGTGCGCGTGCGAGGGGTGTGGTGTGGGGAAGCATGTGAGAGAGTAGAGAGAGTGGTAGAGGGACAGACAGATGGAGACCAAGGAGCGAAGTGTGTGAACCTCCTAGGGGAGTGTATGTCTGTCCGTTCTACTGTCCTTCAAATGTATTGAGACCAAATTATGACGTGGATCACTGCCTGGTGTTTCTAGTGGTGTTTGCTTTCTAGAACTAGAATTCTATGTTGTCATATGTAATACTTTGCCATTGTCTTGTAAAATTCGTTACCGGCATGTTTCCAATGTATGCCAATTTGCCTTTCCCTTTATGATGGGGAAAAAAACCAGTTGTGCATTATCGATTATCGAGTCCCGCCGGGCCTTTTACCGCGTTTTTTTTTAACTGAGTTCATGCCTTCACTAGAAGCAGTTGTCTACTAAGTTATCACATTGTTGTTGTTATCACCACCTCGGGACTCCGTGTGAATTAAATTCTCTGGAGAAATGAGTATACCATTCCTCCTTGGTAATTGTGTTCTATAGAGAAACGCTTTGTTATATGCCGTTTTTGAGTTTGCCCCAAAATGCCTTTGGTCATTGATTGTTGTATATAAGGATTAGGACGTCCGTTTTTCGATGCTCAGCGTTTTCATTTCTTTAGATGATTGTTATTATTCTCTGCATTTTCTTAGCATATGTCTCTCCCTGTCTCATTATCATTGTTCTATTAAATGTTCTCAGACAATTGACGATGTAAACTCGTCTACTTTTTTTGCACTCCAGGTCTAACCAAATCTCTTTCCTTTTCTACTACAATATACCCGTTTTTTCATGCACTTGTCAAGCATTGTTGAACACCCTCATTAAACTTTTGAAGATGGACGCGTTGTTATCTGATTTCAATCATGTCACCTGCTTCTCGAATTAAACTTGGTCTTTATTTCTTCTGTTCCAAACTGCCAGAGAAATTCATCCTCGAATCAGAATTCCACACTATTTTTTCCAGTATATAAAGGATTTTGCTATGATTTGGAACAACGGAACTTGCTTTCCTATTGATTTACCAGCATACAATCCTACTGGCATATGCTTCTGATTCAATTGTTGGAACAACATTCAATGACTGTAGACAATGATCATCATTTTTTGACATAATTAAGTAGCAAGGACACTGTTGCTCAGTAGATGAAATGTAAGTGAAATTTCCGCTAGTAGTTCCTTCGACACATCCTGTTCCGTTTTTAAAAGGACCAAACCAAATGATCACAAGTGTTCAATAAATATCTGCCTATTATTAATTGTTTGTTCTTTGGATTGAGCGTTTGGTTGTCTTTAACTGTTTCGCATTCATCAGCGAAGGGACATCTAGATTAAGATCTCGACATTCACTATTATTGAAATTTTCACTTCAGGTACGTTCTTTCATGTCACCCATCTATTATAAAAAGTACATTACCTACTAATTCAATAAGATTCAAGAATACATTCTTAATGTTAGATATTACCCATTTTGTTTCTCTGTGCCTTTATATAATAAACGGAGTGGATGGGTGGGGACATAACAGCATAGCAAACAGAGGGGGTGTCTGTGTCTGTGAAGTCACCAGAGATTTTTCAGGCGCAACCCATGTTTTACAATTTCTAATTCGATTCTATCAAAGTACTTACTCATTTCCTTTTTACAAGTAACACAACAACCCTTGATTGGAATTATAAAGACGGAAATGGTGTGGAATAAGTTGTAACAAGCAAGCATAACATCAAAACTCGAAGTCCTTCCAATGAGACTATAAACCGAGAGGTTCCGTTGTGAACGCATGCATAACTCTTCTTAGCACACACCGTAAAATCCCTTTTCACCATCTTTCGGATGAGTAGGCCAGTTTGGCGTTGGTTTTGGATGACACGTTACACATTGCTTGACACCCCTGCGTGCGAGAAAATGGAATAGAATGAAGATAAGTAAGGGAAAATGATTGACTCGATATTGAACGTACTGATGGATTGACACGGGAAACGACTGTATGATGCGCCAGTGGCAGCTCTTCAGTCGGCACTACCCAGGTAGGCAGCCCGTTGTGTTTATTTAAACGAAGTGTGGTAGTGTAAAGCGCTTAGAGATTGGTCTCTAGCCAGTGAATAGGCGTAATATAAGTATTCATTATTATTTATTATTATTATTATTATTATTATTATTTATCTATTAGTTTATTATTATTATTATTGCATCGGGAATCAAATTCGTTTATGCAACTTAGACCTTCAATGTAACTTAGACCGTCAAGGTTATAAATGTAAAAACAAAACTTTCAGTCTGTCTTTGACCAAAAAGCTCTTTGAATTACTATTCAAAATTTGGGCCGGGCCGAAATCCTTATTCTCTATTTAGGGGATCTCGGCAGTGTCTTCTTTGCTTGTCTGAGTTGCACTATTCGAAAACAGAAGGCTAGCAGAAGTGAACTGTCTCTTTTCCCTGAACACTGTGCACTGATGCGCTTCTCCAGTCTTGACGAAGAGCCTTTTTTAAAGGCTTGGGTCGGTCCTGACCTACTGTCTTTCTGGGGGCGTTATCCATCGGCAGAGGGAGGGGAGGGGGGGTACCTCCCCTCCAGTCCTTGCTTACTTACCTGCAGCCTCTGTGCTGCGCGTGTTGGTAAAAGGTCTTGTTCTCCACTGGCGCAGCTGAAAAGGCATGGTAGTGTTGCTGCTTTTCTGTGTCCAGGGCTTTTTTGATCTTCCGTTGTGGTGGCTCTCAGCAGCGAAATCAAGTTGCCAGGCTATCTTTGATCTTTGGGTTGGGTTCAGGGACGCTGTCATTGTCAGGAATCCTGCCACCACAGGTGGCCGGTGAAAAGTGACTGCGGTGCTGATGGTTGATCTTTCGCATGTCAGGGTTCTAGTGACACTGTCGTTGTTGGTAAACCTACCACCATCGGTAGAATCTGCGGGTACCTGACTGCTGTGTCGGGTCCGCTCATCGGTCAAGCCATTTATCGGTTCATCAACTCACCACAACTGTAGATGGTGGCCGGTCTGATGCCCGTTGATTTTCTTGTGTGAACATTTGGGACTTTTGAATTTATGTCACATCGTTTGAATTCCATACAATGTGTGTTTTGACTAACAACAGATCTGGGGGAACTCTTGTTCTTCGCTGGGGTGGGGGGATTCCTTTCAACCGTATAGGGATAGTGTTCAATGGTAATCTCGCCATTGTTAAGGAAAAGGAACAGATTATACACGACCCCAATTGTTCTTGGTGGTCTCCAAAGTGTCCATTGTGACCATCTCTGTCATAAGCAATTATTCAGGTTTGCTGTTGACTAGATGCATGGGGGTTGAAAACGTAATCCTGCCTAGAAAGTTGCTACGTCGTTGGTCTGCGGCGACGTCTGCTATTTTGGATATCGCGCGCATTTTGCTGTCCTTGAATGGGGGGACCCGCGTCGTTGTAGCATCAGCGTAGCTGCCTATGTTCACTCAGTGGTTTTGGATTGACCTGCTACAACCAGCTTGTTCCATTTTAAAGGATTACTCATATTCCTTCACGCCTCGGGTAGTCTGGTATGATCTGCTGTTGTTATAGTGGCTAAGTCTCCTGCCCACTATTATCCCCTTCGTGTCGTCCTCCTCTCGTCCTTTCGTCATGTACACTTATTTTATTCTGACCATTCTTACCCGAACTTTGCAATGGCCAGGACTGTGGTTTGGAAAAAGTCTTGCTTTGGCCAAGACGATGAGCTACGTAACATTGTTTTTCCTGAGACCTCGTGTTCCCTGGCTCAGTATCTTGAAGTTTGCTGATAACTTTCTTTGCACACACTCTTCATAGTTTTCATGATGACGATTGCGGGTTATTGAAGAATTTGAGGTTGTCTCTCCTTGAAATGATTCTAGCATGTCATTTTTTTTTCTTGTTCACAGAATTCCTGGTATATCTTTTTTAAGCCTTATCAGTCACATCATGAATTGACTTTGTTTATGTTTTGTTTTTATAACATGAAGCAAAAAAGCTCAGATTTGCTGTTTTGCAGTGTAGGTGTTGTAAACTGTGTTTTCATCGCTCCACAGTATTGTTGTCCACTTTTGATAACACATCCTTGCCAATTAAATTGAAACGTGTTTGAGTTGCTGCACAACAAAAGTATTTTTTTTTTATCTCATGGTTGATGTAGTATATCCATCAATGTTGTTGTTTTTTTCAGCAGAGAGTCTGGACCAGGGTTTCGTCTCATGTCTTGCGACATCAGCAGTTGGAACAGGTATTATGATCAGTGAGGAAATCATTGCACTGCGTCCGAGCTCTTCTCTCGCTCGGTTTGTGTTGACACATCATGGCACATGGACTACAATGCGCTCTTCCTCATAAACTGAATGTACACTGCGGCAAAACAACCACTGGATTTGCTATGAAATCAATTTGCCCTCTAATTATTTAACAAAAAACAATTTATGTAACACTCCGACAAAAGAACACCTCCTTCTATCTGACGAGTGTCACTCCCAGAGAGTGAGAGAGTGAGAGACGAGAGCGTGAGAGTGAGTGAGGTAGAGTCTATCCTCCTTATTTTTTTCTCCTGACATTTTTTAGTTGCTTGTTTCTGATATTGACTCATTTCACGGATGCATTGTCTGTGTGTGTTGTAATTTGGCGTCAAGAAAATTTAAAGGTCTTTTCTTTGGAACTGTCATATCGGTCTGCGTTTTTTCGGCAATAACATCACAGTTCGTTACACAAATGCTCATCGCAGCTTGTAGTGCAAATAAACAACATGTATATTATCATGACTACCTTCTCATTGTGTTTCGATAGGGTCATTTCAACATCGTCAAACAGTTATGAATATAAGATATCGACTTCTTATGGAAACAATATCACACGTGTTTATGTAGTCACTCGATATGACATCAAACCAAGCCCATATGCGTTTCAATCACCCTACGTTAATTTTGTGCACATACTCGATTTCACCTTGTGCATATGCATTACTAGGAAGAAAGAATAAAAATAATAATCACACAGTGTTATGCGGATATAGTGTTTCTCTCTCCAACACTGTTTCGCTCGCTCGTCACTCTCTCTCTCTTCTCTCTCTCTCTCGCTCTCACAAAACTCTCCACACTCACACACACACACACCATCTCTCTTCTGTCATTCGCACCCCCTCGCTCTACACAATGTAACACACCACACACACACACATCCTCTCCTCTCTCTCTCTCCTCTCTCCTCTCTCACACCACACCTCACACACACGCACGCAGAAGCACGCGCACGCACACACACACACACACACACACACTCAAACACTCACACTCGAAACTACACACACAGCACCACACACTTACCTTACCACTTGTGAATTGCCGACTGGGTCTTGAGCACTGTTACATACGCAGGTTCCATCAACACAGGCACTGTTCTCTACCATTGCATACAGAGTCTGGGGCTTGCTATGTAGCACCAATTTTCCCGCTGGCCTGGTCTGTCACACACAGGTCAGCTCAGTCCTACCCGGCCTGTCTGGCGGATCGTTTTTTCCGATCATGTTCACACTGCGTTCACTTAAACAGATACAACAAACAGCATCGCTTACTGTTTCCTACTATTCAATCTTTCGAGCAGGATGTCCTCCTCCTGCATGGATTTCATGTATTAAACTCGCCATCTGGATTATTCGTATTAAAATGAAGAAAAAAAATTTATATTAGTTTTATCTCATATATATTGTTAATTTGATATTAATAAAATAGGAAGGTTAGAAACTCTACAAAGGTTGTTTCGAGCGTGTTGCGCTGTCATCAGGATGTTTTGGTTTCGCACCCGCCCGATGTTATATAGCGTGTGGGCTCCCGTTTGCGGTTGTTTGCACGTGCGGTGGGCAGCACGTGTTTTTGGCCCCCCCCCCCCCCCCCACCCCCCCCCCCCCAGGTTTTAGCTTGGGTGTGTTCTACGAACAACGATTTCCATTTATGCCGGCATTTGTTTACAATTTCTGTTTTGGTGTTTAAAGTTGCTAGGTATGGTTTGCATAGTATAGATACTCATTTTTTCAGTTAAACATAGGTTGAACCTTTTTGAAACATTGCTGTATGGTGATGCTCTTTTTATGATTATCCAGGATCTATTGTAGCTTTTTTTTGCGTCTTTATGTTTCCAGATTTATTTGCTCAGTTCTGTTGGTTTTTATAGTTTTCTTTATTAAATGGACTGTTTGTGGTTTGCCATATCTGGTTTTGAGTGTTTTCTGGTGATCCCTATGTTTGTTTCTTTTTAATTTTCTGGTTGTTACCAGTAGCCTGGTATACAATGGTTGTTGTGAAGACAATCATTGTCTAGTGGGCATCCTGCTCCTCTTCTTGTGCAATTTGCATGAATTTCCTTTCTTCACCCTCTTTGTGTGTTGATTTTCTTTTTTGTTGGATGCGTCCAATCAGTTTTTTTGAGGTTGGGCATACATAGTACGATAGTTTACGGGTTTTGTGTTAAAATATTTTGGACAGTTTGTGTTCCTTTTTTGAAATGAAATGTGGTGAGGTTTTTGAAGAATTCTTTCCCTAGGTTTGTTTGAGATTCCCATCGTATGGGGGGTTATACCATATTGATTTTTCTTTTCTATTTTTCTGCTTTATTTGTGTGTTGTTGTCCGGAGTTGTAAGTTGACTATAATGTCTACAGGACTGTATAATCTAATTAGTATACTCTTGCGTTGTAGTGCCTCCGGTATTCTACTGCCTTCATTGTTGAACACACTCTCATTGCATGACAGGTTTGATAGTCTCTTGTTTATGCCATGGGGGTATGGTCTCTTTAATAAGAAAAACGTTACTACACAGGCAGAAATGAATCCCTGGACCAGGGAAATCCAACAGTAACTCAACATTCGACGTAACACATGGGTTCATATGATTGGTGCAAGCAACATTGTGAACTGGTCGGTGTCTATTCATGCGGTCATACATCAAGAAATACTCGGGAAAACAAGTGCGGACGTATTGAGTCGATGGCCTTGCCTGCACTAACCTACAATCAAAGTAACCATCGAAAACAAGGAAGAAAGAACTAAGCATAATATTTTCAAAAATACAACTTAAAGCATCACCATTGAATCGCAAACAAAAGGTAGTGAAACTACTTAGTCATAACACATGGATCCTCAACAAACATACATATATAACCTATACAAGAATACCAAACCGATACACCCTTTATGTCTCACACAAATGTAACCATCCTCCCATTCTGTATTAATGACCATACCCCATGGCATAAACAACGAGACTATCAACCTGTCAGGCAATGAGAGAGTGTTCCAACTGAAGTCAGTAGAATACCTGGAGGCCACTACAAGCAAGTCGGATACAAAGTACATTTACAATACTACCCGGACAACAACACAATTAAAAGCAAGAAAAAATAGGAAATGAAAAATTATTATGGTATATCCCCCCAAACGACGGGAATACTCAAAACAAAAAACAACATAGGGAAAAGAATTCTTCAAAATCATAAACAACCTCATTCCAAAAGAACAGAAATCTGTCCAAATATGTAACAAAATCACGTTCATTACTATTCGTTACTCATGTATTGCCCAACCTCAAAAACCTGTATTGACGCATCAACAAATGAAAATCAACTCTAGCAATGAAGGGTGAAGAAAGGAAACTCTTGCAATTGCACAAGAAGGAGCAGTGCACACTAGACAATGAATGTCTTCACACAACATTGTATACAGGCTTACGGTAACATCAGAAAATGAAAAAGAAACCTACATAGGGGATCCACTTGATAACCAACTTCCAAAAACCAGTTATGCAACCACTAACACAGTCATTTACTAAAGAAAATAGTAGATCAAAACCAAACAGAAACTGAGCAAATATATCTGGAATCTTAAAGGGACGCAAATAATAAAGCTAAATATATCCTGGAAAATCATAAAAAGGCATCACCATACAGCAATGTGTCAAAAAGGTGCAACCTATGTTAATGAAAAATGGTTAATACTATGCAATAACCTTTCCTAGCTAACTTTAAACACCCAAAACAGGGATTTAGTAACAAATTGCAGGATTAAATGGAAATCGTTGTTAGTGTACACATCCCAATGCAAAAACCTGGACTAGGCCCCCCAAATTACACGTGCAGCAACCCGCACGTGCAAACTAACCGCAATACGGGAGCCCACACGCTATATTAACATCGGCGTGGGCATAACCTAAACCTTCCTGGTTGACAGCGCAACACGCTCGAAACAAATTTGTAGAGTTTTAAACCTTTTACCCCTTATTTTTTTTTTAATCATCAAGAACAAATGTTGCTCCCCAAGGGGTCGAGCAATTTTAAAAGTCATTTTTTGGCTTAAATTTATTATATTTCTTTTTATATATTTATATATATATATATATATATATATATATATTTATTATATATATTTTTATTATATATATATATTTTTATTATATTCAGGCTTAAAAGATTATGACAGTGTTGCTTGAATGAAATTTTTGAGTAGTTCATATTTTCGATGGGACGTGCTTAATTTTGCCCGAAGACAGACAATAAACACGCACAAGGTTACCTCCCAGCTTACAAAAAAAAAAAAAAAAAAAAAAAAAGATTACCACTTTGTCAGTTTCCTGATTACGTTTTCCTTACATTAAAGTGTCTTGTCAAAGGGAAGCAGTGTTTTGTAGGAAATTATCTTCAAGACCTAGTATGCTTCAGGAATGAATATATATGGACTGCAGTCCCTAACACTAGGACGTCTGTCAAGCCATGTACTAACATGTGTCTTCGACGCACAAATCATCTCTCAAAGGCCATGGTAGGGCAGGAGTCTTAATACACACGTCGTCTGCCAAACTCTATGGACTGCACATGTCTTGACACAATTAAACATCGTCATTCACAGATCATGGGCGGATATGTGTCTCCACACACACACACACACACACACACACACACACACACACACACACACACACACACACACACCAAAATGTATCACAGACCACGCCTGACTAGCGTCTAGAGGCATCAGTTAATCCCTACAGACCATGTCCGGTAGATGACCATGCACAAATTATCCCCCAAAGACCTTGGACACGGACTCTTCTTAAAAGCTGTGGTAAAGCAGTTGTCTCGAAAATGGACAAGTCATTTCTCAAAGGTTATGGATGGGCAGTTGTACTGGCGACATTACCTGACACCCCTCGACGTCCGTGAACAGACAGGTGTCTTGACTGCTGACAAAATGTTCCTCAAAGACCATGGACAGACAGCTGTCTTGACTGCTGACAAAATGTTCCTCAAAGACCACTGACAGACAGTTGTCTTGACTGCTGACAAAATGTTCCTCAAAGACCATGGACAGACAGCTGTGTTGACTTCTGACAAAATGTTCCTCAAAGACCACTGACAGACAGTTGTCTTGACTGCTGACAAAATGTTCCTCAAAGACCACTGACAGACAGTTGTCTTGACTGCTGACAAAATGTTCCTCAAAGACCACTGACAGACAGTTGTCTTGACTGCTGACAAAATGTTCCTCAAAGACCATGGACAGACAGCTGTCTTGACTGCTGACAAAATGTTTCCCAAAGACCATTGACAGACAGGTGTCTTGGGCGTGCACGACTTGTTCATCAAAACATGGGGAAGGTCTGTGCGTTGACAACGTACAGATCGCCTCTAAAAGAGCACGGATGGTCAAATTTCTTAATACGAAAAGTGCCTCACATAAACTGTTAATATATAAGATGGTAATGCACAAGTCGGGATTTCTAGCGCTTTTTTTTTGCCTTTAAAGTGTCCTTGTTGTCTGTCACCTGACCACACCTAGAGGTGAACGAAGAGACCATTTGTTTCTGTTATGCTTTGTGATTTTTAGCATTTTGCGGCGAGTTGCCTCAGGAAAAGTGCAAGTGCACAGCCTCTGCTTTGGTTCGGAATCATACTGGCTGAGACAGGCTCTGTCACCAAAGAGAAATTCCTAAACAGACCAGCGTTTGTCGGTATTGTTTACTCATGGCCGTTATTCATTGTCCTATCCCAGTCGTCATTTGATTTTCACCTAGTTGATGAGTCACACAGCAGATAAAATGATCCCTCATATAAGGGCATTTGTGGAAGATCCTGATGGCTATATAGACTCTGTGCCTTTACCGTTATTCTGATCTTACATAAACGAGCACCTTCACAGCATACGTTAGGCCTTTTTAGGAACAGCTACTTGGAACTGCTTCTGTCTTCATCTTTCAGTAATTTGTCTTGTTGCCTGGTCAAAATGGGAATGTTTTTAGTACCTATAGACAAAGTCATGAGGTGCAGCTTGGCGAGGTAAATGAATTGTCATCACTAGAACAACCGATATTCAAATACACTCCCTAAATGTTATTTTAAAATATTCTTTTAGTTGATTTTGATAAGAATATCTGGTAGATATCTTAAAATAAGACTGGACTATAATAGAACATAATCTCGTCTGCTCTGGAATTATCAGATGTGTGTGTGTGTGTTGGGGGGGGGGGGGGGGTGTGGGTGTGTTGAATACAAAATGTGTAAACTGACCTTTGTATTTGAGGTCATTGTAAAGAGTAAATTGAATTCCAAAAAAACGCATGGTGGCCTCAATCACTGTTTCTTGATAACCGCTCGCAATTATTAGGCCTGATTGCCAAAGAAAGTGAAAATGGCTAGTCTGTTTACTGCCTTGAAGAAAGAAGCCCTCCTCCTGTACATGTTTAGACCCTTAAGACCTGTCGTTGTCTTGCTGTCAGAGAAAAGACCCCCCCCCCCTTCACCCCCCTTCTCCCTTCCCCACACTGTGCGTCTGTCAGAGAAGTAGCTCCCTCCATGTACATCTTTTGATCCATAACGCTGGCTGTCTTAATATCGGAAAAGTAGCTACTTCGCTACATCTTTTGATCCGTAACGCTGGCTGTCTTAATATCGGAGAAGTAGCACACTTCGTTACATCTTTTGATCCATAACGCTGGCTGTCTTAATATCGGAGAAGTAGCACCCTTCATTACATCTTTTGATACATAACGTTGGCTGTCTTAATATCGGAGAAGTAGCACCCTTCATTACATCTTTTGATCCGTAACGCTGGCTGTCTTAATATCGGAGAAATAGCACCCTTCATTACATCTGTTGATCCATAACGCTGGCTGTTTTGATATCGGAGAAGTAGCACCCTTCATTACATCCTTTGATCCATAACGCTGGCTGTCTCTCTGTCAAAGAAGCTTCTGTCATGCAGTGTTTCAACCCTTCATGTTATCTTCGTCATTTTACCAGAGAAGCACCCAAGTCATGCATTGTTTCGACCCTTCATGCCTGTCACTGTCTATTTATCGGAGAAGTACCCCAAGTCATGCATTGTTTTGACCGTTCATGCCTGTCACTGTCTTTTTACCAGAGAAGTGCCCCAAGTCATGCATTGTTTCGACCCTTCATGCCTGTCACTGTCTTTTTACCAGAGAAGTACCCCAAGTCATGCATTGTTTTGACCGTTCATGCCTGTCACTGTCTTTTTACCAGAGAAGTGCACCAAGTCATGCATCGTTTCGACCGTTCATGCCTGGCACTGTCTTTTTATCGGAGAAGTATCCGAAGTCATGCATTGCTTTGACCCTTCATGCCTGTCACCGTCTTTTTACCGGAGAAGTACCCCAAGCCATGCATTGTTTCGACCCTGCATGCCTATCACTGTCTTTTTACCGGAGAAGTACCCCAAGTCATGCATTGTTTCGACCGTTCATGCCTGTCACTGTCATTTTACCAGAGAAGCACCCCAAGTCATGCATTGTTTGGACCCTTCAGGCCTTTGCCTTCTTTCTGTGTACTGTGCTCTCTCTATCCCTCTTTAACCGTACTGTTTCTATTCTTTGTATACTAGTAATTGGTATTTGGCGATTGCATATGTTTCATTCTAGCTGTCATCTATATGGCCAAACACATTGGGATTCACCTTCTTTCTCGCGCCTCTTTCGTTTCATCACAATGAAAACGAGTGCTGTCCCCAGCAGTCCACAGATGGCAGCAGCACCAATCAGAGCACCAACTAACAGCGCTGCTGGAAAAAAAAGCAAAACTGAACTGTAATTTTAATCATCCTTGAACTTGTCAGATAATTGATACGGAGCTACCTTAACTAAAGAACCGAATCAGATCAGAATTGTCCTTTTCAGTGCACTGATCAAAGAATCAAAAGAGGCTTTTCACCCAGACATGTCAACTAGTCAATGATGCTTAAACTTTCAGAAACTCATAAGATAATTGTCGTTAACACTTAGGTAAACTGCGAGCGTCACATCATCAACGACTTTGCCAGGACAATGAGAATAGTCTTTATGTCAACAATAATCTGTTTGGATATCGGGAGAAAATCAGTATCCTTACCCTACCAATGCTACTATCAGAGGAACTAGGCAAGTACCGTTCTTCTTTTACTTCTTAACAATGAACCACTCTGAGAATCATCCTTGCCCTACCAAAGCTAGTATCTGAGGAACTAGGCAAGTACCGTTCTTGTTTTACTTCTTAACAATGAACCACTCTGAGAATCATCCTTGCCCTACCAAAGCTAGTATCTGAGTTCTTGTTTTACTTCTTAATAATGAACCACCAAAGCTACTATCAGAGGAACTAGGCAAGCACCGTTCTTGTTTTACTTCTTAATAATGAACCACTCTGAGAATCATCCTTGCCCTTCCAAAGCTAGTATCTGAGTTCTTGTTTTACTTCTTAACAATGAACCACTCTGAGAATCATCCTTGCCCTACCAAAGCTAGTATCTGAGAATCATAAGAGGGTTGTCCTCATCGATGAACCCGCTAGAAGAGTCAAAAGAGAATTTTCAACATAATCAATCTGTCAGGGAAATCAAAAGATAATTCAAATCATCAGTGAACTTGCTATAAAAATCAGAATTGTCGACATCAATAAACATGACCACAACAAAAAAATTCCAACGATAACTGTCATGTGTAATAAACTCGTCAGAGAATCAGCGATCTTTCCTCGCTAACGAAGATAATTAGGAAAGTATGGCCACTGACACTTGAGAAAAGTAAACATCACATGTTGTCATTGGGTAATACTTCATTACTTAAGGCTAATTACTACATTTTGTCAGCAGAACACTTAAAAAAAACCTGTCATACAACATGTCTTTAATGTATTATGCTACTATTCAAATTGATTGATTGAGTATCGATTTTGAAAGAAAGGTGTTCGCACTATATTGAGAGAACAGCATATGTCAATCAAATCACATATGTTAGATTAGACATCCCTAGTTAAAAAAAAAAAAAAAATTATATATATATATATATATATATAATATATATATATATATATAATTATATATATATATATAATTGCGCGCACGTGTGTGTGTGTGTGTGTGTGTGTGTGTGTGTGTGTGTGTGTGTGTGTGTGTGTGTGTGTGTGTGAGTGCGTGTGCGCACGTGTGAGTGCATGTGCGCGCGCCTGTGTGTGTGCATGTGCGCGTGCCTGTGTGTGTGTATGTGTGTATATGTTGTGTGTGTGTGTGTGTGTGTGTGTGTGTGTGTGTGTGTGTGTGTGTGTGTGGTGTGTGTGTGTGTGAATTCAAACTTTAGTTTCTACGTCAAGCTTACATACTTTCCGCCAAATGACAAACCTTTACTACAAAATTGATCTATACCTTAAACACGACAGATGCAATTCTTTTCCAGGCATGTCGTAATATCGTAAGCGGCTTTCGTGTTAAAACACAACAGATGGCAAAAACCGTGGTTGAATCATGAAAAAGCCCTAGGAAAGTGTCCCATTTCAGAAATACCCCCCCCCCCCCTTCCCGCCCTCCTCCCGTACCCGCCTCCATTTAAAACCCGTCGAAGATCCGAATTATTTTAAAGTATCATCAGGCATATCAACAGCTGCATATCTCATGTTGTTGCATATTTCCCCTGTTCCTTGATGAAAAAACAACAACAACAACAACAAACAACAACAAAAAAAACCTCAAACAACACCAGCATGTTATGTTGTCATTTTATTGTTTAAGGCTTCCAGCTATATACTTTTCTGCTGGACAGGGAGCCGGAATAGCTCAGTTGGCTGAGCGCCTGACTCGTAATCTTGGTGATCCTGGGGTTGCGGGTTCGAACCTCCGCCGGGGCGTTTCGCTACAGGGGGATTTTTCCCTTGGAGTTAACACTGGTTCTGACTCCATTTCCCATACAGTCCTTCGAATGAGACAATATACCAAGGTTCCGTGTGTGAACGCATGCATAACATCTTGCACACATGTAAAATCCCTTCACCAACTTTCGGAAGAGTAGGCCAGTTTGGCCGTTGGAATGGATGACACGTTACACATAGCATGCACCCTGCGTGAGAAATGGAAAGAATGAAGGAAGTAAGGAAAATGAGTGATCGATATTGAACGATACTGACTGGATGACACGAGAAACGACTGAATGAAGCGCCAGCTGGCAGCTCTTCAGTCGGCACTACCCAGGTAGGCAGCCCGTTGTGTAAACGAGTGTTGATTGTAAAGCGCTTAGAGCTTGGCCTCTAGACGAGAATAGGCGCTATATAAGTATTCATAATTTATTATTATTATTATTATATTATTATTATTATTATTATTATTATATGCAAAAGTGACTCTCAAGTGGAAATCACGGGTAATCTTGACAAACGTACCCGACAAGGATCAGGGAGGAAAAAAAAGTAAGCTTACTTCCAATATCTTGCGTTTTTGATGCAGCTGCGCTTTCTGAAAAGAAACAAAATGAAACCAATAAACATAAAACACAATTAAGGCTTTATGCAGAGCCACGCACCTTGGTAGGCATTTACAGAAAACACCAAAGATGCTAAAAGAGCTGCACCATTTTTGTCGATGAGTACAGTTAAAAGTGTCGATTGTTGTTGTTTTTGTTTTGTTTTGTTTGTTCGTTTGTTTTTTTTGTTTGTTTTTTTTTGGGTCCCCAGACGGTTCACTCCACGCGCACACACCTACTCCATTCGTTCAAAGGAGAGACTGAGGACACAAGAATTCGCTCTTTTTTTTTTTTCTTTCTTTTTGTTTTTTGGTGCTCCATCAATTAGAACAAAAAACCTACAGAATTTCACAATGCCAATACAATACGATTCATAATAGCATTTTTGGTCCGATTTTCATATTGAGTTATCATGCAAACATGTTCAATCACACATATCCCAAATTCCTATGATCCTTTAGTAGCGTGTATGAATGTTATATTGTTATTCATTGTTATATCTGTGTAAACATGTGGCGCATCGCTAAGTTTATTGGAAAATGTGTTTAGTAGAAAATGTGCATATAGTAGAAATATTGAACACATGTATGGGATATGCTTGTATAAACCTACCTACTGCTTGATGGATTATATGATCGTAATGAAAAAAATTATATAAAAAAAAATTACCCTGCAAACAAAAAAGACTGTAAAAAGTAGCGTAAAGTACGGCATTTCCATGTTGTCTCTGACCAGAAGGGAACCCAATAGCATCATCAAAAATAAAAAAAATAAAAAAAAAAAAAAACCATGTTCAATCACTTTTCCATCTTCGTCGTCTACATTTTCAACGCCTTTCTTCTATTTTCTTAGGGTTTTTTATTTTTTTGTATTGGCTAATACCGAATATTGAAAGAAAAAAATGTTAGGATTCTGTCGCGGAAGGCAGGTTCATCCCATTGGTTGGACACTGAGGTTTTCTGCAAAGAAACCCTGAATCCTAACATTTGCTTTGGAACATGTAAGGTGGGTTGTGTGTGTGTGTGTGTGTGTGTGTGTGTGTGTGTGGTGTGTGTGTGTGTGTTTTCCTTGAGACATTATACAACAAAACATGGTAATATAATTATTATACTCACGAATGCGTAGCATTCTGTTTCCAGCACATTACAACCTACTGTTGGGAATGCAAAATGAAATCTTCATTAAGTATTAATCTAAAAAAACAAAACCGATTGGTATCATTTTTTTTTAACCAAATACGCGTTTTCACAAAACCTTTCTCATTACACGACGTTATTTCATCTTTTTTATTGATCACATCAATCGTTTACATTCACTTACGAATGATTGTGCTTCTCTCTTTGCGTAATTATTATGCCCAAAGTGGCAACTTACCCATAGGGAATCAATATTGTGACAAACAGAATCCCTAGCAGAGTTCCGTTTGCGCTACATCGACCACTCTCTTGTCGTTCGGAAAACTAGGTTTTCCTTTTCAACCCCCAGGGTTGAAAAATATCGACTAGTCTGACCCAAGCCAACCACCAAATCCTCCCATCGGGCAACTTCTGGTGTGCTATACAAAACCGAAAACACACCTGTCCTACAAACAGTGAGCTTTTCTCACTAATCACGTGCCTCAGCGTCCAATCAACAACAAGAAGAGGTTAGGAGTTCAAGCACTGCTCAACTATGGTCCATCATTTCTGTTAAAATCTCGCTTTTCAAAATCGCCCCATGCACTCCACGCCTAGTGTCTCTTGTAATGATACCTGGAAGCCTAAAATCGGTAGTTTTGTGTGCACTCTAAAGCTAAGCGACATCTGAACATGCATTCTAATGGTCAAACTCAACAACTAAAGTTTCTGCTGAAATTATCGTTCTGTATTCTCTGGAAAAAAAATCATGTCATAACCAAAAACGGGAGACAATACAAAACTTGTATTTCTGGACCTGGAAATGTGCATACGTGTTTTCTTTTGTCTGAATGCGTTAGCAAAACCCAAAGCCCAGTGTGTGTGTGTGTGTGTGTGTGCGTGTGCGTGTGCGTGTGCGCGTGCGCGTGCGCGTGCGCGGCGCGTGCGCGTGCGTGTGTGTGTGTGTGTGAGAGAGAGAGAGAGAGAGAGAGAGAGAGAGGACAGACAGATGGAGACAAGGAGCGCATGTGTGTGAACCTCTATGGGAGTGTATGTCTGTCCTTTCTACTGTCCAACAAATGTATTGAGACAATTATGACGTGGATCACCTGCCTGGAGTTACTAGTGGGTGATGCTTTCTAGAACAGAATCAAATGATGTCATATGTAAATACTTGCCATTGTCATGTAAATTCGTACCGCATGATTCCAAAGAGCCAATTTGCCTTTCCCTTTATGTTATGGGGAAAAACCAGTTGTGCAATATGATTCCATCGAGTCCCGCGGCTTTACCGGTTTTTTTTTTAACGAGTTCATTCCTTCACTAGAAGCAGTGTCTAAGTTATCACATTCGTTGTTGTTATCACCACCTTCGACTCCTTGTGAATTAAATTCTCTGGAGAAATGAGTATACCATTCCTCCTTGGTTATTGTGTTCTATAGAGAACGCTTTGTTATATGCGATTTGAGTTTGCCCCAAAATGCCTTTGGATCATTGATTGTTTTATATAAGGATTCAAGGACGTTTTTACGATGCTCAGCGCTTTTCATTTTTTAGAAGATTGTTATATTCTCTGCATTTCTTAGCATATGTCTCTCTGTCCTCAATATCATTTGTTCTATTAAATGTTCTCAGAAATTGACGAGTAACTCGTCTACTTTTTTTGCACTCTAGGTCAAACCAAATCTGCTTTCCTTCTTCTACTACAATTACCCGTTTTTTCATGCATTGTCCAGCATTTATAACACCCTCATTAAACTTTTGAAGAGACGCGTTGATATCATGATCAATCAAGTCACCTGCTTCTCGAAAACATGTCTTTATTTCTTCTGTTCCCAAACCTGCCAGAAATTCATCCCTCGAATCAGAATTCCACACGTATTTTTTCCAGTATAAATGATTTTGCTCTGATTTGTGAACACGGAACTGTTTCTCTTGATATACCAGCATACAATTCTACTGGCATATGCTTCGATTCAATTGTTTGAACAACATTCAATGACTGTAGCAATGATATCATTTTTTGACATAATTAAGTAGCCAAGGACACTGTTGCCAGTAGATGAAATGTAAGTGAAATTTCCGCTAGTTCCATCGACACCTGTTCCGTTTAAAATGACCAAACCAAACTGATCACAAGTGTTCAATAATATCTGCCCTATTCATTAATTGTTTGATCTTTAGATGAGCGTTTGTTGTCTTTAACTGTTTCGCATTCATCAGCGAAGACATCTAGAACAAGATCGTCGACATCAATATTATTGAAATTTTCACTTCCGGTACGTACATTCATGTCACCCATAATTATAAAAAGAACATTACCTACTAATTCAATAAGATCAAGAATACATTCCTTAATGATAGATATACCATTTTGTATCTCTGTGCCTTTATAATAAACGGAGTGGATGGGTGGGACATAACAGCCTAGCAAAACAGAGGGTGTGTCTGTGTCTGTGAAGTCACCAGAGATTTTCAGCGCAACAATGTTATCAAATTCTAAATCAATTCTATCAAAGTACTTACTCAATTCCTTTTAACAAGTAACACAACAACCACATGATTAGGAAATAATAAAGACGGAAATGGTGTGGAAAAAGTTGTAACAAGCAAGCAAACATCAAACTTCAGTCCTTCCAATGAGACTATAAACCGAGGTTCCGTGT
>CM031624.1:4658582-4663818 GCA_018398815.1 Conus ventricosus | reverse complement strand
ATACTTCGGATACTTCCCGTAAAAAATTGCCGGGCAGAACTCGAACAGACAGACTTGGTGCACTTCTGTAAAAACAGTGACAGGCTGAACGGTCAAAACAATGCATGACTTGGGTACTTCTCTGAAAAAGACATGACAGGCATGAAGGGTCGAAACAATGCATGACTTGGGGCACTTCTCTGGTAAAAAGACAGTGACAGGCATGAACGGTCAAAACAATGCATGACTTGGGGTACTTCTCCGATAAATAGACAGTGACAGCATGAAGGGTCGAAACAATGCATGACTGGGTGCTTCTCTGGTAAAATGACGAAGATAACATAAAGGGGTTGAAACACTGCATGACAGAAGCTTCTTTGACAGAGAGACAGCCAGCGTTATGGATCAAAGGATGTAATGAAGGGTGCTACTTCTCCGATATCAAAACAGCCAGCGTTATGGATCAACAGATGTAATGAAGGGTGCTATTTCTCCGATATTAAGACAGCCAGCGTTACGGATCAAAAGATGTAATGAAGGGTGCTACTTCTCCGATATTAAGACAGCCAACGTTATGTATCAAAAGATGTAATGAAGGTGCTACTTCTCCGATATTAAGACAGCCAGCGTTATGGATCAAAAGAGTAACGAAGTGTGCTACTTCTCCGATATTAAGACAGCCAGCGTTACGGATCAAAAGATGTAGCGAAGTAGCTACTTTTCCGATATTAAGACAGCCAGCGTTATGGATCAAAAGATGTACATGGAGGGAGCTACTTCTCTGACAGACGCACAGTGTGGGGAAGGGAGAAGGGGGGTGAAGGGGGGGGGGTCTTTTCTCTGACAGCAAGACAACGACAGGTCTTAAGGGTCTAAACATGTACGGGAGGGGGGCTTCTTTCTTCAAGGCAGTAAACAGACTAGCCATTTTCACTTTCTTTGGCAATCAGGCCTAATAATTGCGAGCGGTTATCAAGAAACAGTGATTGAGGCCACCATGCGTTTTTTTGGAATTCAATTTACTCTTTACAATGACCTCAAATACAAAGGTCAGTTTACACATTTTGTATTCAACACACCACAGCACCCCCCCCCCCCCCAACACACACACACACATCTGATAATTCCAGAGCAGACGAGATTATGTTCTATTATAGTCCAGTCTTATTTTAAGATATCTACCAGATATTCTTATCAAAATCAACTAAAAGAATATTTAAAATAACATTTAGGGAGTGTATTTGAATATCGGGTTTTTCTAGTGATGACAATTCATTTACCTCGCCAAGCTGCACCTCATGACTTTGTCTATAGGTACTAAAAACATTCCCATTTTGACCAGGCAACAAGACAAATTACTGAAAGATGAAGACAGAAGCAGTTCCAAGTAGCTGTTCCTAAAAAGGCCTAACGTATGCTGTGAAGGTGCTCGTTTATGTAAGATCAGAATAACGGTAAAGGCACAGAGTCTATATAGCCATCAGGATCTTCCACAAATGCCCTTATATGAGGGATCATTTTATCTGCTGTGTGACTCATCAACTAGGTGAAAATCAAATGACGACTGGGATAGGACAATGAATAACGGCCATGAGTAAACAATACCGACAAACGCTGGTCTTGTTAGGAATTTCTCTTTGGTGACAGAGCCTGTCTCAGCCAGTATGATTCCGAACCAAAGCAGAGGCTGTGCACTTGCACTTTTCCTGAGGCAACTCGCCGCAAAATGCTAAAAAATCACAAAGCATAACAGAAACAAATGGTCTCTTCGTTCACCTCTAGTGTTGGTCAGGTGACAGACAACAAGGACACTTTAAAGGCAAAAAAAAAGCGCTAGAAATCCCGACTTGTGCATTACCATCTTATATATTAACAGTTTATGTGAGGCACTTTTCGTATTAAGAAATTTGACCATCCGTGCTCTTTTAGAGGCGATCTGTACGTTGTCAACGCACAGACCTTCCCCATGTTTTGATGAACAAGTCGTGCACGCCCAAGACACCTGTCTGTCAATGGTCTTTGGGAAACATTTTGTCAGCAGTCAAGACAGCTGTCTGTCCATGGTCTTTGAGGAACATTTTGTCAGCAGTCAAGACAACTGTCTGTCAGTGGTCTTTGAGGAACATTTTGTCAGCAGTCAAGACAACTGTCTGTCAGTGGTCTTTGAGGAACATTTTGTCAGCAGTCAAGACAACTGTCTGTCAGTGGTCTTTGAGAACATTTTGTCAGAAGTCAACACAGCTGTCTGTCCATGGTCTTTGAGGAACATTTTGTCAGCAGTCAAGACAACTGTCTGTCAGTGGTCTTTGAGGAACATTTTGTCAGCAGTCAAGACAGCTGTCTGTCCATGGTCTTTGAGGAACATTTTGTCAGCAGTCAAGACACCTGTCTGTTCACGGACGTCGAGGGTGTTCAGGTAATGTCGCCAGTACAACTGCCCATCCATAACCTTTGAGAAATGACTTGTCCATTTTCGAGACAACTGCTTTACCACAGCTTTTAAGAAGAGTCCGTGTCCAAGGTCTTTGGGGGATAATTTGTGCATGGTCATCTACCGGACATGGTCTGTAGGGATTAACTGATGCCTCTAGACGCTAGTCAGGCGTGGTCTGTGATACATTTTGTGTGTGTGTGTGTGTTGTGTGTGTGTGGTGTGTTGTGTGTGTTGGGTGTGTGTGTGTGTGTGAGACACATATCCGCCCATGATCTGTGAATGACGATGTTTAATTGTGTCAAGACATGTGCAGTCCATAGAGTTTGGCAGGACGACGTGTGTATTAAGACTCCTGCCCTACCATGGCCTTTGAGAGATGATTTGTGCGTCGAGACACATGTTAGTACATGGCCCTTGACAGACGATTCCTGTGTTAGGGCACCTGCAGTCCATAGTCTATGATAGACAATATGCGTATCAAGGCACCTGCTCAACTATATTTTAAAGAGATGATTTGTGCGTCAGGAAACCTGCCTATGAATTATTCTTGACAAACAATTTGTGTATCAAGACACGTGCCTGCCTACAATCTTTGACAGACGAATTGTGTGTCAGGACACATTTCCACCCATGGTGTTTTCACAGACAATGTGCGTGTTGAAACACCTGTCCGTACACGGTCCTTTGCAGGTGGCTTGTGTGTCAAGACACATGCCTGGCAACGATCTTTCACAGACGGTTTTTGTAAAAACATCTGCCCGCCTGTGGTCTTTGAGGGACAGTTGTGCATCGTCTAGACGTCTGCATTTTTTTGAATGACGGCTTCTGCAAGGTCAAGACACCTACCCATCCATGATCTATAAAACAAACTGGTTTGTAGGTCAATATACCACACCTGCCCGTGCGTGGCCGTACGTAAATCATGAATTGTAGTGGTAATTATTACCACGCTGTGCCTCTAGACGCTTAAGGGTTCTCGTGACAGAGGCCGAGTTAGAGTTTCGGTTAGATCGTTGACAAACAAGTTAAAAGTCAAGACACCTGCGCACCCACGATCTTTCACAGACGATTGGTGTGTCAAGACAGTTGCCTCATATCTTTGACAGACGATTTGCGCATCGTCATGGCATCTGTCCATACATGGTCTGTGAGAGACGATTGTGCGTCATCTGGACACGTATTGGTGTGCGGTCTTTGAGTGACAATTTCTGCCCCCAGTCTTTGACAGATGATTTGTGCATCGTCATGACATCTCTCCATTCACGGCTTTTGAGGAACGATTTGAATGTCATCAAGCACTGCTGCACAGTGTTACTACATGAATCGCACTGTAGCAGTAATTGGGAACATCAAGGGGGGAAATAGTCCATGATGTCACTGGCCCAGTAAGTTTCTCTGAGTTACCCCCTGCACCTCATTTTTTATTCCACGTGTCAGTCTACGCTTTAAAGTATGGGAGTTCCAGAAGACAAAGCTTGCTGAACAGTAACACAAGGGGCTTTTATTCCACATGTCAATCTACGCTTTAAAGTATGGCAGTTTCAGAAAACAAAGCTTGCTGAACAGTAACACAAGGGGCTTTTATTCCTTTTGGCGTTGCTTCGTCAAATTAATTTTTCTTTTCTTTTCCTTTTTTTTCTTTTCTTTTTTTTTCGTACGCAGGCTTACACTCCTGCGGACACTACCTGTAGAGACAGGGAAGGATTAATCCCATCTACCCAACAAAGGGAGTGGAGTTTTGTGTGTATGACAGGATTTTTTTTTATCCCGCCATTAAGGCACCCATAATCCATCTTCGGGGAAGGTGTATGCTATGTGTAACGTGTCATCCATGAAAACGGCCAAACTGGCCTTCTCTTCCGAAAGTTGGTGATGTGATTTTACGTGTGTGCAAGATGTTATGCGTGCGTTCACACACGGAACCTCGGTTCACACCACACCACCCCGATTATTATAAAATTCATGAGATAGCCCGTTGTGATGGCCGATGCTAAGTTATGCAATAAAACAAGGCAGGTGAAATAAACATACCCCATGAAGTCATATCTCGAAATGAAGTGAGTGACCTAAAGAAGTAACCTGCCTAATGGCTGAATTTTCTAACTGTGAGGTATGCTACGGAAGTAGAAAACAGTGCACAAGAAGAGTCTGTAGAAACTGACAACTGTGTTCGTTGAAATCAATGAAACTTACATCAGGTGGCAACTGAAAATCTGAACACTGATCGCTCAGGTATGGGGGCAAGAGTAAGCATGCTGGTTAGAGTGCATCATGTTGTTGACTTGAGCGCGCCACGGTTCCCCATGCTGTGAACATAAGTCAATACGTGTCAACGGTGATTGTAATTCATCAGTCATCAGGTCAGAACGAAAGAATCAGCACTGAACTGGGACACATGGAGCTGGCATTGCAGAACAAACTTACTGTTAGTCTCATTTCTCAGAACGCATGCTTATGAGCGGGAGGTGTTTTGTTTTGTTTTTCTTTTAAAGCGACGTGCGATTATCACATGCCGCAGAATGTGGTTGAGCAACACTAGTAACACACTTATCACACACCCCGTTCTTCAGACCATTTGTCCAAAGACCTGACCAAGAACAGACGACAGTCTCACGGAGTTAATGAGGAAGATCCCATTTCATGGGGATATAGAATGACAGTATTGTCTTTAGATGCACTATAGACCACACACATTTCAACAGCGGCATTTCCTCTAGATTAGCGCTTCTGTAGTATTGCAGTCGATATGTGTGTTTCAATCACAGTTAAATCACTGCTATCTTTTTTTTCTTTTTGTTTCCAGCACGTGAAGAAATACTTTCA